>CAEGAE010051852.1:0-24208 GCA_903067095.1 Girardinus metallicus | reverse complement strand
GTCGGCCCGAACCAGGGGGTTCGGCCCGAACCAGGGGGTTCGGCCCGAACCAGGGGGGTCGGCCCGAACCAGGGGGTTCGGCCCGAACCAGGGGGTTCGGCCCGAACCAGGAGGGTCTGCCCGAACCAGGGGGTTCGGCCCGAACCAGGGGGTTCCGCCCGAACCAGGAGGTTCGGCCCGAACCAGGGGGTTCCGCCCGAACCAGGGGGTTCCGCCCGAACCAGGGGGTTCCGCCCGAACCAGGAGGGTCTGCCCGAACCAGGGGGTTCGGCCCGAACCAGGGGGTTCCGCCCGAACCAGGACGGTCGGCCCGAACCAGGGGGTTCCGCCCGAACCAGGGGGTTCTGCCCGAACCAGGACGGTCGGCCCGAACCAGGGGGTTCGGCCCGAACCAGGAGGGTCAGCCCGAACCAGGTCCAGATTGTTGATGAGTTCTGAACCTGCCTTTTTAACGAGCTCTTCCTTTACGCTCCCCTCCATACGTTTTCCCGCTTCCCCTGTTTTGATGCTGACCGGTTACATCATCGCCGCGGTTAGCCGCTAGACTACAGATCTCCATCGTAGGCCTAATTTCTACCGTTTGTTTCTACCGTATATATCACGCATTCCTACTCTAGAGTTAGAGTAAAAAACTAGATTCTTCTATCAGATTCACGTTTAAGTTTCACAGGATGCATCATAAAAACATCACCAAAGGCTGTTTTCATAACTGATTACTGTACTACTTTGCTTTTTAACAAGTAAGTTGCAAATGCACGAGGATAGCGAGCTTACATCAAACATAAAGGAGAAATAGAAACATGTTGCTTTATATTCAAAGCCGGCTGTCAGTAGAAGGAGAATGGCTGTGAGCTTCAAAAGGAAAACATTAAGCTATTTGAAAAAAAGACAAACACAAAAATACTATAGCTTCCATAACAGAATTACCAGCCCTATCAAATCTGCCAAAACACAAACAAATAATTCAAGAGGCAAAGCTTTTTCCATTGCCCTATTTGCAAACTCTATAGAGAAACCTCAAAAGCATCCAGCACAGCGAGAGAATATTACAGATTTAGAGGCATTTTGCATGAAGAATGAGAAAAAAATCCCCGAAAGAAGAAGCAAAAGCCTCTTAGCTGTCGCAGAGTTTAAAGGCCATGAAACATGCAAAGCAGATTGTTGGAGAGTAGATGCTGCAAAGAGCTGATGGATGTTTTTTTCTTTTGGTGGCTTGAAAGCATAAACGTATCTAGATTAGATTAGCCGTCAGATTAAATTTTATGATTTATAGAAATCAGATCCTGAGAAGTGATAAAAATCTAAAGGTGATGTAAGGAGAGCTGCATCACGCGTCTGTAACTACAACCCCGTCTTCCCAGTAACCTTCTTTTAAACGGTTTATATGGACACGCACATGTGACATGGCAGATTAAAGGATGTGAAACTTTTTATCCACCCGCAGCCGACTGCCGCCATATGTCTGCTGTCACGGGGTGCTCTGCCCTGGGGCGTCTGAATAAAACATCTCCAGACCCTCAGCAAAAGGACTTCACCAGCCAACATTATCTGTGACAAAAGGCACATCGCCGAGCGAAGATGCTGCGGATGGATGACGGCACTTCCACTTTGATCCGGAAAGCCGTCATCCATGCAAAGCAGAACTCATGAATTCCTACATGATAAGAATGTCTCATCAAGGGATTTCTCTGCGTTATTAAATCTTTTAATGCAGCGCTGACATAAAAGGGGTGAAGTCTCTTGACTTTTTTTTCATCCTATTGTAAAAACTGAACAAAACTTGTTGAAATTTCACACAATCATCCGACAAAAGATCAGGATTCTGTGGACTATTTGGTGGTGCTAACAAATGTGCAGCTTCTTATGAGATTATTATTGAGCAGCGTTTGGGTTTATGCTGCACAAGAAGTGAGAGATTAACGGAGGTTTCCTTTTCCCGGTGGCAACGCTCACAATTACTGACCAGGAAAAATCTGTTGTTTCACTTTAAAGGCTCACATCTAATCAAACACACATTTTTCAATAAATGCGTTTTTGCTAATACTTTACAGTTGAACTGCGAACCACAACGCTGGTTTAAATGACGTGTGAATATAAAACCGATCTCGCCACACTGACTCGTACACGCAAACGTTTTTAAAAGTTTGCTAATTCGGATGAAGTCGGTTTATCGTCATCTGGTAATCAGAATCAAAAATGTACTTTTAGGAGCATTTCTACTTTTACGCGAGTAATTTTATTGTGAAGTATTTCTGCTCTTACTTGAGTCAAGTTTCTGGATTTTTTACCCGCTGAATTCGCCAGACGGCCTCACTGCTGCAGCTCCTGGTGCAGTTTCAGGACGAAGTGACATATTGAAGGAAACTGAGTAGGGAACATTTTGTTTTGCCTTGCTTTGTTATTCATATGAATTATTGTAATTTTGGTCCTTAAAGCACCAACATTTCAACATAACTTCATATTCTGGATGTAATTTTGAAATTTTAATTTGATGAGTGACTCAGCACTTGAACAGACTTTTTACCAAATACTTTCTTACTCTTTCTTGAGTGAAAACATGTTGAAGTCGTTGCTGCTCGTACCTTTTGGGCACTGCGAATAAAACTCACCTTCTCCAATTCGTCGCTGACCAGCCGGCCGTCTTCGTTTCCATCCAGGTATTTAAACATGGCGTCCACCAGCGCCCTCTTCTCCTCCATGTCACGCTGCCGGCTCCGCTCGCCGCTCCCCACCGCTTTCGGTTGCATTTCCAGGAGCGTGCTCTTCAGCTTGTTGTACTCCGACATGGTGCATGCGCTGCCTGCAAGGGTAAACACACAGACATGGATAAAAAGACATTTAAATAATCTCAATTATACAAGCCTTTGGATTGTAGCTGTAAATTGGATTTAACGTGCCAGTGTGTTTCATAGTGGGAGTAGAGGAAAAAAAAGGGTTGGAGGGAAAGATAATGTGTGTATCTGCACACGCATGTGTGTCCTTGAGACCTCATCTAAGGAGATGAAGCTTATATTTGCATGGTTTGTTCCAGAGCCTTTTGGTTTCTGAGGTTCTAAATAATTACATATAATCCCTGAATTCACTTTACAGACAAAAGGTAAATGTTCTCATTTAGTGCATTTTGAGCGACATGTCATATTGTTGCCTGGATGTTGTGGCTTTGAAGCTTAAAACAATGTCGGCGGCGCAGCGGCAAAGCACGGCCCACGCATGGAGGCCCTGTGGCGGTGGTCGCAGGTTCGATTCCCGGCCTGGCGACGCGTCGGATGTCTCTCATTACCCTCTTTGCTGTCTGGCTACTTTCAAATAAAGGACAGAAGAGCCAACAAAAAGACCAATATTGTTTTCTTAATTGCATTTATTCACAGAGTCCCAGAAATAACAATGTGTTTATTTTCTACTCTTCTAAGTCCATGTTTGTCCAAGGAGGAAGTGACTAAGCAAGCAAAATATGGAAGAAGAAAGAACATTTTCGTTCAGTGTGCAGAGTGAAGCTGGTCATAATTTATAGGAAGCTGGATGGAGTGAAATGATTTCCAGTAAAAGTCACATTGATGGCAAGATTTGAAATAAAGTTAAGTTCACACGTTCTAGTCAGTGTGACTAAAACCTGGGCTACTTAAAGTAGAACATTTATAATAAAATGAGTGAATGTTTCAGTCACTAAACGTTAAAAGGTGGCAAAGACAAATCACACATAAAAGACAAATATAATTAAAAAAGACGAAATAAATCTGGGCTTTATGTCAAATTTACTTTTTGTAGAAATCCTTGAATCTCCCATTGACGCCTGGTCACATAAAGAACCGTCCATTTCCTCAAAGCTCCTGGTTGGAGCTGCAGTCCCCACTTCACCGCCGTGCCTTTTCCACGCAGCTCCTCCAGACTAGCGGCAGCAACAACTAGCAGACACCCAGTGCAAGTGTGAGTCTGCTGAGCTAATGATTCAAACTACACGCTCCTAAGAACGGCATGGAGAAGCAACGCCAATATGACGGAAAGGCAGGAGGCTCTTAAAGAGACGGCGACTAATTTCAAGGCATCAGACACAAATATGACGCAAAATCAAATCTCTTTGAAGCTGCTTTTGACATACAGCATTTTTATAATGACTGAAGGTTACGTAGTTACTTGTTTATGGTATAAAATGTCACTGTGCCTGGGAAATGCATAACACTCCCCCAGGCTCCCTTTAACTCAAACCAAAGTCACATTTTCAAAGCGTTTTGTTTAAAAACTAAATAGAAATCTTGTAGAAACTGCAGAAAATGCAACGTGTTGCGAAGCATTGAGCCGAACTGAGACCAGAGGAGAGAACCTCCTCGTCCAATAAAGATAGTAAAACCATGCAGCAGTTTAACAGTCTGATTCTTCTGGGTCAGAAACTTGTTTTGATTCCACACCTGCAGCGTTTTTTACCGAAATGTTAAACATGTCCACTAACGAGGTTCCAGCTGGGAGACGGCAGAGAAAAGCTGCGTTTCTTTCTAAACGCACGTCTGGTTCTCACACCAACACAAACAGCAGAACGTCTGACCCCTCAGGAAAAGGTCGAGGTCGCCGTAATTAAACCTGCACAGGAGAACAGGAAGGACTTTCATAACAAACTAGTAACTCATGAACGAATTCACTGTTAGGAGTATTTTTACTACGCTTGAGTGATTTTATACAGTTTTTATTAAGGTGGATTTTCTTCCCACTGAATGAAAATCAAACGTGTTTTAACCAGAAACTGACTCACCTGCAGTTTCAGTTAAAGTTTCTGAGGGTTTTTTATTAACAGAAACTGATTTTGCCTCATTTTATTACCTTTTGTTACTCATATGAACTATTGCCATTTTGGTTCTTAAAAGACCAAAATTTCCACTGAACTTTATCTTTTTAAACATTACATGATTGTTCAGTAGATTTGTACCAAATCCTTTTTACTCTTACTTGAGTGAAAATATGTCGGCTTCTTCTATTCTTACTTGTACATCATTTTTGGATGCTAATGTTTATTCATACAATTCAAAAATGACATAAAATGTTTATGGCTTTAGGAAAAGGAAGGGTTGCAGTTTTGCAACTTTGACTAGAATAATATGTTTATTTTTTACAGAATCATAAATATGTACATGACGTAAGTTTTTAATGCAGGATGAATTATTCCCTTAACTTCCTCAGTGGGACAGACTCTGCTCTGTAATTTGGTGGGGGAACAACACATCGCTGTAGCTGCAGGAGCTCAGCGATGCTCAGCGATCAGCGTAAAAACGGACGGCCTCTTGTACCTGCTAATGAATTACTTACAGGAGAAAGTCACATTACAGTCCAATTTGTGGCAGAGCAAACAAGGTTTTAGGGACGACTTCTAATTTGTAGCACTCAGATTTACTAATCGACTACATCCATCAAAGTGTTTTGCTAAATGTTGGTCGATTTAAAAAGGTTATCAGAACAATAAATCACATTAAAGTCAGTATATTTCTAACTCGACTGAAATGACAGTGTTGACCCTCCTAAGGCTCTGAAAGCCATGCGGCAGAGACGATGCGCATTCTTCCCTGCAAGCAGGCAGCCACGTCAAGGTCTTTTCTAAATCCATGCTCAATGTTATTCCTGCGAGGCGAATGAGGCGTGAGAAGGCTCAGATATTAGGGATCATCACCTGACCGTCGTCTCTGTCCTCGCACCGCAGGGACAGAAATAAATTCACCTCCATGCCAATTTAGATCTTGTCATATACGGCAGGAATTACGCTCTCCTCGCCCCGATCTCACCGCGCTGCTTCACAATCTACGCAGCAGATAGCAAGGGCGTCTGTGAGGAAACGGTTTACTAAATATTTAACGTACATTATGCTGCACCAACATTTCGAGCCTGGAACAGAAGCAGAGCTGAGAGCCTCAGAGAGTCATGTCTGCTCCGTGAACCTCCTGTCCTTTGACTCCGGCTTTCTTATTTTGCTGATCGCAGCAGAGAAATATCCGTCTGCATTACGGCGGATCCACCTCTGACTGCTGCTTTATGGTTCAGGAGGGACCTGGACTCTCTTTACAGCCTGTTTGAAATATTACCTATTTAAGTGAGCGTGCCAAAGCGGCTTGGACGCTCAATGTGCTTCTCTTCTGCCTGAAACCTTCTCCAAACTTCGACCTGGGAGGAAAGTAGGAGGAAACTGCAAGGCGAAAGGAAAACTACTGGTGAAGTACAGAAGCCACAGCAGGAGTCCTGCAGCGTCGGACAGGCAGGAAGCTGCAAAGCACACATCAACTTCAGCACCATCAGCAGCAGCAGCAGGCAGGCAGCTGTGCTCTCTCAAAATTCATTCAAATGTAACCTCTCGGTTTTTCTGGCTTTTGAATCGATAACAGGTCTTCATAAGCCAACTCAACATGTATTACCGTTAAAACACAGACATCTGGGGGTTTGGAGTAACGCGGTTCTGTAACCACAAGACTTTTTTTACACAAACTTTATGAGATTCCTCTCCCTCCGACTTTTAGTTTCTAGAACAGACTAAAAGTCTTCTTCAGATTTTAAACTGCACTTCAGTTTAAAATCTGATGAAATATGCACAATCAATTTGCTTACAGGTCACGTTTTTAAAAACCAAAAAGAATAAAGTCAACCCTAGAAAAAGCTAATTTAGAGAAGCCTGCTGCATTTCATCAATAAATCGATAAATAAATATTGAGCGCAACTCGTCCAGGTTCAGTGAGACTCACCATCAACATGTGATTTATGCCAGTTAAATATTACTTCACTGAAAAAAACAGTCAAATTAATGTTAATGGAAAAACAGGCCAACGTTGCTACACGTCCAGTAGAAGTTAACTGGTGCATAAAGAAGTTGGTCTTTCCTGGGCGCTTGGCGACCCAAAGCATCCATCCCTCGCGTGATGAAACCTCCCACAATGCCCTGCAGCATGTAAATGCTCTGCGTTAAATTCATGTGAGCCTGACCTCCTCTGGCTGAGATGATGGGATTATTCACTGCCATGCTGCCTGCATGCTGGTAAGATGCAGCGGCGATGGACCTCCCTTCCAGATAATTATGGATATGATGGACACTTTCTGCTCCCGGGGGCAGCCGGGTCCGAGAGCACCGCCAATCTGGGACGGGTGACACAAGCCACAGAAGAACCGCATACTGTGTAATCGCAGCTGGCAGCCGTTTAAATCGGCTCACTGTGAGCTTCGTGGTTTATACAGAACTTCTTCTGTGACAGAAACTACCTCAACTTTCCTCTTGTTGGTTTTTCTAAATGTTCTTATTGAAATCAGAGGATGCGAAAGGTTCACCTACTGACCTTCTGCAACCGAGTCACTCCAGCCTGTCGCAGTTAGCAATGATCAGACGCATACATTCTCCCTAATGTGATGTTTAGCGTCTTTCTCATCATATTCACTTGTAAAGTACAAGAATGTTAATATTCTTACTTTGTAAAAAGTGTTTGCAGCAAATCTGCGATTCCACCAAGAGCCGACAGTCATGACTGAACTTCCCTCACTAAAAATTATAGAGTAAAAAGACAAATTTGGTTTTATCCGTGTGAATGTTTTAAAGTGGAATCAACTAAATAAAAGCGATACTAGACCATCAGACGCTTGTTTTTAGACTAGCCTACATTAGAGCGCCGGTTGTTTCGACGTCCGTCACGGCGGCGTTCTGAAAAGCATGAGGTCAAAGGGTCAGTAATAACATTACGTTATTTTAATACAAGTGTCCAGGAAGTGAGTGGGACTCAGTCTGTGTTGTGAGACGTCTGGTGAACGGGGAGATGCGGCAGTAAACATGAGGCTCAGAAAAGGAGGAACATGTTTCATAAGAAGGTCAGCAACATGGTCAGTATGTTGGGGGATCGGAGGATCGGCCAGTGGGATCAACAGCAGACCACTGAGTGAACCACCGTGATCTTTGCTCTCTGAATTAAGGTCTTACATTAAGTTGCTATTTCTGTGAAGCGCAGAGTTTAAACCGACTCCCACTCTTCCTGGCAAACATAAAAACGACACCCTTAGACTTCCTGAGTAAAGCCGAGCCGCCCGCCTGTGTTCGTGCGGCGGCGGAGTGGATCGCTGTGCGTTCAGGAAGCCTTATCAGTCCCTGCAGCTGGGAGCCACTAAATGAGAAACCTATTGCTCACCCAGAGTTATTGGTAAAGCAATGAAGGAGAAATAGTGGAGCAGCTTTCGCTACCTGCCTACATGCATGTCGGCGAGCCCGACGTTATCGGGCCGGTACACATCGGACCCGATCGTCTCTCGCTCTGGATCAGGTCGTTCCAGATTCAGAGCGTTTCCGTTACAAATGTGCGCAAATCTTCGTCTGTATTCTGCAAACGTCAAAAAATAAAAACTATTCGGCTTCCGCAGCGTTTCCACCAGATGAGAGAGGAAATTAAAGTCACGTGAAAAAGTTTGATGACGTAATAAGGCATTAGATTTAACGAGAGATTAAATCTAATGCCTTAACGAGAGATACATGCTGGCACTCACCATCCATCAGCCAATCAGAGAAGACGTTGGAGCGACAAGCTGCTACCTGTGAGCAGCTACGTATGCGGCGTTTGGGGAAACTGTAGTGATTGATTTTACTGGTTCTGGTGGAGCCAGCAGACAAAAACACTTGGTAAGCGTTTGTGTTCTTGCAGTGCTTCCAAAGGAACTTCGGTTAAATCTGCCGTATGCAACTTTTAGAAGAAAATGTTTTATTTCTTAAAACTGTCCCTACGTTGTAAAAGATAATCTGTGAATAAATCGATTTCCACGTTCTCCCCAGCCAATCAGAGCCAGGAGGAGGGGCCTAGCGCTGTCAATCATGTCCGTGTACGCGCTGATCAATGTTTTAATGGCAGAGAAACAACTTGCTGGTACAGGAAAACCATTTACTCGCCGTCATCCGTGGCTATGCTAACTAGCCTTAGCGTTCATGAAATTGGATGTTTTCACAGATTTTCTTTCTCATATCATACCATCAGAACATAAAACATTTTCTTTCATAAGCCCAGCATTAAAGATGTCTCTTTAATCAGTTTCTGCACAGCTCAGCTGGAAACCTGTGACTTATTACCCAACGAGGTCGTTACGGTTCCCAGCAGTAACTCTAAAAGGCACCAAGACTTTTGGACCCGTGTTTATAAAAAGGAGCCGGCGCGGTGACGTCAGAGCGACAGCAGCGAGTGGCGAAGCAGCAGAAATCCAGCAGCACAGAACAGCTTCATGCTTTTCTAGTGAGTGTGTTTCTACCTGCTTTACCTCCGACAAGCTTTGTCATTATTTTTACTTTGCTGCTTTAATTTTGCAATTAGCACAATAATGGATTTAGAAGGAGTTTTCTTACTCTCATGGTGACTCTGGATTAATTACCTGCAAACTTAAACGGTTTGCAAATGTCCAGTTTTCAAACACAAAAGCTTGAAATGAAGGACAAAAAAAGCTGATCATAAGTCATTTTATATAAATTTAAATCTTTAAATCTTTTCAAAGCGTCAGAGTCCTAAAAAGCACTAAATAAGTTTGATGTATTATTATTTATTATGTGTATAAATTTGATTTCAAATGATTCTCCACAAACAGCTGGGAACTTAATTATCTAAAACCCTTTTTTTTGTTTGTTTTAAATTTATAAAAAGAAAAATAAAATCACTGACAACAGATCCAGTGGTCCTGAGTTTACTCTACATTTTTATTAACCTACATAAAACTACAGAAAAATTACTTATCCTGTAGAACTGAAGGACATTTTTTAGCAAAAAAAAAAAAAATTTAAACCGTCCAACTAAAAAAAGTGAAGTCAAATTTACGTTAAGCTCGTTGATCATTCACAGCTTTCATTCAGTACTTCTGCTCGACGTTGTGCTGATGATTCACATTTAGAAACTAATTTTACTAAATACTCAGAACTATTGGAAATTTGCTTATTTGTCTCAAATAAAACTGATATTTTCAATCACCGAATTTTGGTCTAAAAGTGAGAAAGTATATTTTTTTTATTTAAAAATATTTATCCACTCACTGAATTTAAGAGATTCCTTACGATCGACTGTTAGTGTTTTTAACACTGCTAGGAAAACACCAAACCAAAGACACATATTTGATGCATACATTTATATATATGCATCTATATATTTGAATCTCCCCATCATTTCACGTTCAGATTTTGCGCTGCACCACCAAACACAGAGCTGCATTTGCCCTCTTGCCCCCAAAAGGTCCGGCGAAGCGGCTCCAGCCCCCCAAAAATAATTACAAAGGTCCTGCTTGCGCTAAGAGATTAAGATGGGGAACAAGCGGCGGTGTTGATTACAGTTTTCGCGTCTCTCCCTCACACCTGCAGTTCCTGTAGTCCCCAGACATTTCCCGGCTCTGGCTGAGGCCTGCGAGCCGCTGCCCGATCGTCCCAGGAGCAGACACATTTTAAATTGCCTGAATGAGGAGGCTGGAGGAAACGGACGCCTCTGGCTGGATGTGCCCCTCTGACAACGGAGCGCATGGACCAACTCATCACGTTGCCCCTCACAAACAACGGCTTGACCTTGTGCAGGGAGTTTTTAAAGGCTGGCGCAGACAGAAAAGAGGCTTTTAGACAAATATTCTTACAGTCTGATGGCTTTTCACCCATTTGTAAAGTTCATTTTTTGCGAAAACGACCAAATTAGCAGCGCATGATATTAGGAAAGTATGAATAAGCTCAGATGCATACAAACTGTCTTTTCTATTAAAATCTGTCGGTTGAGGGCATCAAGAACATTATTTTCCAAATATTGAACCCAATGAGTTAAGATATTACAACGATGCCCATATTGACACTTTATATGGGTGATTAGATTAAGACATATTGTGATTAGATTAAGACATATTGTGCAGCTTTTACGTAAATGATGAGCGATATAGTAGAAGCACATCCTCTCTGGACATAACCAGGCGTTTGATAACCGAAATCGCAACTCAGAGAATCAAACGGCAGCAACTCGATTCTCTCAGACATATAAAGTAGCAAAGACAACTTGCTATAAACGAGCTGAGCTTCTGAATCAGGGAAAAAGTGGATTCAGGTGGTTTTAAATTGGTTTCTCCAAAGGCTCACATAACCAGGACGTCAACAGTTTGGAAACACTGAAAAAAAAAAAAACACAACAATCTTACCAAGTAATTTTATTCTAAAAAAATCTCCACTTGAAACAAAGACAAAAACTAACTTACAGGTAACTTTCCAGCATGAAATATGAAATTGTTTTAAGTCAGTAATTCCTTAATATTGATGAAAAAATACATGTTCAAATTAGCAGATATTTTCCTCATACTTTTAGTAAAATGTTCTGCCAATGTAACTAGTAATTTATCCATCAATATTAAAGATTTACTTAAAACAAGCTCATAAAGGTTATAAGTTGTAAGCATGTGTCTCGGTGTGCTGCAGGTTTACTGCTGACCACAGTGCACTCGTCTTCTGATTCGTACCAGTTCACACAGATCGAGCCATTCGAAGCCGGTTTGTCAATCGCAGCATCGAGTTCACAGTCACCAGATCACAAGCAACGAGAACGTTTGGGAAATCTGTCAGCTGACAACAGGATCCATCCGGGTCAATATGGAGGAAGGAAGGTTTCCAACGCCTGTGGAGTCTGTGCAGAACGTGAGGCAGTTCAGGAGGGACCAGAGGGACCAGTCAGGGACTGGTGACGTGGATGAGTGGCCACTGAAGGCATTTGTGAGAATTTGGAGAGGACATTTTAGTTTTTAATTGTCCTTTATGATGTGCAGCAGTTGCTTTTGTTCTCGCAGTCGCTGCACTTCAGCTGAATGAATTTCCCTTATGGGACAATAAAGTACATCTTTTTAACATTACAAAGAGCCGCAAGGAGCTCCCTCCGCATGGTGCCTGGGCTCCCTGCTGGCCATGGGGCAAGGAGCTCGGCATTCTGGGAGGGACTGGGAGTAGAGCTGCTGCTACTCCACATCGAAAGGAGTCTTTGTGTTTTCCGGATCGCCCTGAACGCCTCTGTCCAGGTGTTTTGGGCCTGTCCTTCCAGGCAGAGGACCAGGACACGTCTCTGCCCCGCGACCCAATTCCCTGATCAACAGACGACGACGATAAATATGAACATTTGTTCATTTCTGCACAAATGAGACGGTGGGATTTCATAAATGACATTTTAAGTTATGCAGAAGAAAAAAAAAAGTATTTTTTCTTGTTCTTCACAAAAGAACATCCATGAATAATGCAACAGTAACAACTACATTTTTCTAACCCGAGTATTTTTGTCTCTCATCATTTCAAGCACTATATATCCATGCTGCTACTCTCCAGTGTGAAAAGCCCTGGCCCTATTTTGGACTGCGTCTTGCACTCGTGTCTCTAAGTGATGCCGGGGAAAAAAAATAACACTCTGCACATTTGTTATTTCTGGGCTGAAACGTTGCTGGAATCCTCAGTGGAAAGGATCAGCAGCAAAACATCCAGAGGAGTCTACATCAGCCAGGAAGTCCCTGGGTCTCTTAGCGCCTCACACCTGGCCAGAAACAAAGCGCTCAGCTCAGGACGGCATTTTGTTACGCCTTTACACTTATTTATAGCTGAAATGACAGAGTACTTTAACTAGACCACCAAAGGCTGCTGACATAAACCTTCTTCAGACATTTGACTAACAAGCAGAGGGACGATTAAAGCGGATCTAAGTAGAATAGATTATCCAGTCGGCTGTAATCTGAGCCCCACAATCCACAGAGATAATCTGCAGGATTATTGATGTTTCTGGAGAATTACATTTAAATTCAGGCACCTGCAAACCTCACACTTACTGTGATACAGATGGTTCAGGCTCTGAATTTAAAACTCAAAAAAGTCTCATAGCTTTACAGAAGAAGTAGAAATGGCCGTAGGTTTGGGCCGAAATGTTTTGACTGTTTATTAAATTCACTGCAACAATCTGCGATAATCAGAGCTAATTTCAGTCAGAAAATCAAGTTCCCGTGTCTGTCATCCTGTTGCTTTTCCAGAACGTTCTGGCACTAACTTTAGCTGTAATAAGGATGTCTTCTTGCTAGCAACTCAACCTCTTAACTAACCTGTAAGATTAAGTAAATTAGCATCCCAGTCAAATTGTGCAGTCCCAGCACATATTCCAACAAATCCGCAGCTTAATGGTAGCAAAAAAAACTGGGTTTATTCTCTAATGCAGCCAGAAGAGAGCAAAGTTTAGTTATTTCAATTAAATACCTAAACCTTGCTAACCCAGCTAAAGGCTGGAGGGGTGCATGTGTGTGTGTGTGTGACAGTGTCTTAACAAAATATTCAGCCTCTTTTCTTCACGTGTCATTAAAGCAGCATAAACATTTGACCTTTAAGTATATTAAAATATTTTTAAATTTCATATTTTCTTACTTTTCATACCAAAAAGTTTGATCTGATTCAGAATTAAATGCTACATTAATGTTCAAAACATTTTCATTAGATAAAACTTGCATTTGGGAAACCTGGATTTTATTTAACTCTAATGAAAACTGACTGAGTGGGAAATTAATAAAGATGTTTTCCCAAAGGGGGAGAGGAGAATTGGTTAGCAACATGTGAGTCAACGCAATCATGAAAATAATAGTTTTCATTACCTTCAGATGCAGCACACATGGAGCTCAATTTAACCAGTTATTAATTCAAATTTCATATTTCTGTCTCTGCGTAGTGAACCGATTCCCCCCCGAGGGTTTATTACTAAACCTGGAGGCGTCAGACCTCAGACATGTCTGCATCCATCATGTTAAAATATTTAGACTTTTCTTGTTAAACTTGTGAAATGAAAAATATAGTTTATGTATTTTCTGATTTAGGGACAGTAATCCAAAAAGAAAAAAAATTGAAGTTTGTGATTGTTGGACTTGTTAAATTGTGGATAAAAAACCCCAAAAAATACCAATTAAATATTCTGAGAACTTGGAAATTTTCTGATGCCAAAAAAACGATACATTTGTGAGAAAAAACTGTTTTCCACAAGTATAATCTCACAATATCACAACGTGGATAATCTGACATTGTAAAGTCAGAAATTTGTAAGAAAACCAAACAAACATTTTCTGAGATTTTAAAAGTCATTTGCAAAAAGAAATGCCAGAAGTTCTCCAAGACCGAGGTGGTTTTGACAGAGAATGTCCATGTTTATTCTTGAAAGTGTGTAAAACTATTCTCCAAGTTTCTTTGTTTTTGGTGTAAATTTACTCCCCTGTGGATCCAACACAGATCCAAGAAAAAGACTGACTGCAAGCTTTTTGTTTGACGGACAAGCTTTTGTTTGGCTGCAACCGTCTTTCCCTTATGCAGAAGATGCTGTTCACTGCAAAAAAAATTTATCTTACCAAGTATTTTAGTTTCTAGTGAAGATATCTTAGTTCACTTGAAGACAAAAATAACTTGCAAGTAACATTTTATCAATAAATAGGTGATTGTTTTGAGTCAAGTACAAGTTCCAGATTATTTCACTTGTAAAATGGGACAAACGTCTTGTTATATTTGCAATTATCCAACACTGGCACTAGAACTTTTTCATTAATATTATTATTGCTAGGCATGTTTAGGTAAGATGCATAGATTGTATTTAGTGCTTATAAATAAAAGTATCTTTAACAGACACTCAAGAATGTTGAGTTTGTAGAAGCCTGAATAAGGGTGGCTCATTTAAAAAGAAAAAGCTATTTGGGACTGAAAACGTAGTATTTTCTTTGGGGCTTAGAGTCCAGAGGTCAAACCAGCGCTCAGGTTTCATCCACACTGCGTACAGAAACTCAGTTGGCTGCAGCAGGAGGACGATATTGACTCACAGTTTACAGTTGGCTACTCTCTTCCCAAACAGGTAGATATACTAGCAGGGCAGGTCATTATCCAGAAAGCAGAAACTAATGAAGGGGAAAATTAACAAAAGGCAAACATCACATCCATTTCTGGAAATTTCCTCCCCGGCGCCGGTTCCCAGGGCTTGGCTGCCTGCACACTCCACCTCCTGAAGATTTCTGGGTCACAGATCTGCTACCACAAGAGGGAAGTTGTCAAAACCAAAGGGGGGAATGGAAACTGGATTTATTTTCTGCAGTAAAGTCATGATTTACGATTGATAATAAAGTGACCTAAATGAGGAGAGTTATTCAGACCTTTCTACCAGCAGGATATTTTTGGAAAGACTGGTGTGTAAACATACCGGTGCATTTCTCACTGGGCTAAGGCAAGACCAAACGAAATTCATTTTAACTTTGTTCTTGGTGACTGGCAGACAAGTAATGCTTCTTTAGGCCTTGTCCACAGCTGATAAACCAAATGGATATTGATCAAACATTCATCCATTAAATATCACTAAAACCTCCAGCCAAAGTTTTGTGTATGAACATTGGAAACTGCAGATTTAACGGTAAACGCAGTTTGCAATAATGTGGCGCCGACGTCACATATGTTATCACTGTTACCGTTTGTCCAGGCAGTGCAGGAAAGATGGCTGCCGTCACAGAGCTGCTGATTTTTATAACTGCTCCAATATGTTGAGTTGCAAAGGATAAAGAGCGACTGGATGTCAGCCTCCACATTCTGGCTTTAACAGTCGACGTCGTCTTGTGTTTTATTAAAACTAGTTCAACCTTTCTGTCTGAATCTCCTGGTGCCATCTTTAATTCCTAACAGGAAGTGGTGGTTGTTTTGAAGGATTGTGATTGGCTGACATTGGTTTAGCAGGTTTGTGTGGATGAACACTTTTCTTAAATGATACTTTGATCGATTATTAAAATACTTTGTGGCAAATGATCTGCCTTGAAGCTTCGTTAAATTTTGTTTTATTGTTTTATTATCCCGCTGTGTTCCAGTCAGGTGATTATTTGTTTTGCGCAACGCTTTCACTTTCGCCTATGCTAAGAGGCAGCTTTACGAACAAATCTGAAAAACTAATTTGCCACCATCCTGGTCACAACAGATACGTGGCAGATCTGTTTTTAAGAATGAGGAAGGAACCAAATCCTGTCGCTAACATGAACACAAAAGCTAGAAATGTCTTGGCAAAGTGAGAGTTCATCTATTAAACTGACTCAAGATGAAAACATAAACTGGTTTATAGACGTTTTTTATGAGCGTCTTTCTGAACCTGCTGCTTTATAATTAAATTGAATTTCATATCTTTGTATTATTTTGCCCATGTTGACTTAAAAATGGAGCCATTATTGTTGCAGGTTAATCTTCCAAACTACAGATAGTAATTATTAGAGATGCACAAATATGAAAATTGGGCTGATGTTGATATCTGATGTTATTGCTGCTGTTATGGCAGCATTTACCCATATTTTACTTTAACATTTTTTTTATTTGATTACTTGATTAATCGCAAGAATAATCAATAGATTACTAAAATCATTTTCAACATCCCTATATTTCATAGAAACATCTCCTCTACATCGTTTCAAAAGGACCCGGCTACGTGTCATTCAGGAGTAGACATCGTCAGGACTGAAGGACTAACTCTAAAACGATGAGTTATTTTTCATGGGTCAGCTACCCGTCAGCTGAAATCCCATCATTCACAGTTATTTAAGTTCCTTTAAGCGCCGTGGCTCACAGATCCCAGACCAAACCTGCGATGTCCCCCCCTCACGCCCAGCAGCGTCCCTCAGCACACGCGCACCGGATCAGCTGCCTCTGACCTACCAGCTCATCGTTTCTTCCATGTCATCCAACGCCATGCTTCCCAAATACATTTACACTCCAGTCCAGTGCATATGAATACATAAGGAAGGACGTTAAACCGAGCTAAGCTTCGTTCATGATACTGGTTTTTATATTCCATGTTGGTCCAGGTTGATATTCCAACCAGATTCAAGTTTAAAATAAAACCAGTGACCTATATTTGCTTTTTAGAAACACTGAAGTTGAATATTTAAAGCTGCGTTAGATGATGAAGACAGAAACAAAGAGGTGAGTTACAGTCCTCAGCCTTCACCGCTTGACTATATGGAAATCCATATGCATGAGAAGCAGTTTTGCATTTTCAAGGCCAGATAACGAACTTTGATATTAAATGAATGTTTAAATATGAGGAGGGAGGCAGTGGGACAAATTTAGGCCAGTTGGTCATAAGCAGTACATATGATGTGTAGCGGTAAACCCTGGAGTCCTGCTTGGTGAGGAGACTAATTAGAGAACATTAGGGGAACACAGTTCATCACTGCGCTTTCTGTAATTACCCAAACCATGATGAATTATGGGTCGGCTCATCTTCTCTTGAACAAAATCAAAGCAAGAAAAAGTGAAAAGTGGCAAAATGGAGGCAGTTTAGGTGAATTAATGCAACACAAGGCAGGTGGAGAAATCCTGAGATTCAGAGAAGATCCAGAAATATGTTCAACCAGAAAGAATGAAAAACCGTCTCTGATCAAAACCGCACAGAAAACGGTCAACTTGCGCAGACTGAAGTGTTTTCTGTCACGTTTTAAAACGGGAGTCTCTTCTTTTGAGGTTTGGCTCGTTAATCTCTGAATATATATTTTTAAATAATGACGAGTCCCAACCGCGCGATGGCTTGGAGTTCATAGAAAAAAATATTTTTATGATTATTGAGAAGGATTTAAATCATTTTTTAAATCGTCTCTCAGATTTCGTACTCCTTTTACATCATTTCATCTTTTGAGATAAACCCATCTCATTTCCTGGCAAAAACAAACTTCTTAGTCAATTAAAAATAATTATTAAAAATCTGCCAGAATGGGAATACACCCCAAAAACACAAAATCTTAAAGTGCCTTTGTCTCGTTTTGAGTGCAAATGTGAGCTTGTTTTAAATACATAATTCCTCAACCTTGATGAAGTTCTAGTTACACTGACAGATAATTTTACTAAAAATATGGAGAAAATATCTTGTCATAAGTTAAATAACCTGCCAATGGAACAAGCTTTTTCTTTTTTCATAAATATTAAGGAATTACTGATTTAAAACAAGCTCAAAAGTTACTTTTGAGTTAATTTGCTCTTTCTTCATATTTTGACCAGATATTAGACCAAAACTACTTGATATGATTTTGTGTTTTTTCCTGTTAAAATCTTGTATTTTGTATAAAAACAAGGAATGAAAATAGATAAAGAAGAAGTATTTGCATTGAGAGTTTTTATCAAGCCGTTCAGCTGCAGGTCATCCAGTCATCCAGCTGAGACTGAATCATTAACCAGTTTCTGTTTCGTCTTGTTGACCAGTGAACAAAACAAAAGGAGTTATTCTGTCTGCACAGGAACGCAGCACAAACTAAAAGCAATACAACTGCAATTTCAGTCAAAAACAGACATTTACAAAAAAAGAAATAAAGTGGTATTTTTCCTCCTGTTGTCAGAATGAAGTCAGAACAAAGCGTCAGTAAAACGACCAAACATTCACTAACGTTCAGGTTAAACCCAGATAAACCTGTTGATGCGTCTTAAACTGCTCACTGCTGTGACGACGCGGCAGCAGAAATCACCCATGAAACCTGCAGTTCTCCACAAACCGATGCATGCAGAACCGCATGCAGAACCGCTGAAAAATAAAGTCTTACAATATCTACTTATTAAACCGTTTATCTCTGTTTCCCAGAGATAAATGAGTTTTTACTAAATGTGTTCATATAAATAGCTAAATTAAAGTTATGCCAGCATCAGCATCAACTAAGAAATAAAACGTTCCTGCTAGCTGATATTTAAATTTTTTTAAATCGGATGGACGGAGTCGGTTCTGTTCGGTTCTGTTCAGTGAACCTGAGATTCTGAACTAATTAGATTTTCAATTAAAGTCTGATTATAGCAGGAAAACCAGCTGATGAAATGGTTAAATCTGAAGTGTTAGCTGTCTCTTGTGTTGATTTAAAGTGATGAAATAATTTATGCATTTTATTTTTTCTTAATCTAAAACCCATCAATCATCAGCCATTTGGGTTTTAAACACAAAAAACGCAAAGAGCTGCAGGCAGACGTAACGTACAACTTCATCTCTCCACAGAGGAGATGAACAAGCATTTCCCGTTGAAGGTATTCAGGTGGTCACCTGCTAACACTGCAGCGTTCACTGATTCACAATCTGCCTTGGAGTCGACGAACACAACACAGTTACAGCACAGCTCTCTCTGGGCTGATATAATTAATCGGCTGGGAATAATTAACGAACAAAGAAAATTTAAGCAATTACAAGGCCAAACAGCGGGGAAACAGCAACCACCTCCGAGGGAGACGGATAGAAGTACAGATCAGTAATTATGTGCTTTAAACTTTAATGAGACAAGTGTTGCTGCAGATTCTTTTAAACATCTAAGATTTCTAATTAAAGCCTCTGAATCCTCAGTTTCGTTTATTTGCTAATCAATCATCACCCGTTTAAAACGGTGAGCTGATAGTCGCTGCGTGTATTTAAATTTAAATACCTGATTTAAATCTGTGATCGCAGCACATTAATCGTGGTTATAGTAGAAACATGCTGGTATTTAGGTAAACCGCCAGTCAGTTACAGAAATGTAAATATAAGTAGAAATAAACCTAAAAATAAACCCAAAACTAATTTGAATAATCTCCTTTCTTAGAACTGTTAGAAGATGAATGTTAGGTATTTTACTTAAAGGAGGAAGTTTCACTGCAAAACTGATTTTCACTCTTAAATTTCAGATAAAACCAGGAAACCAATTATGCATTTTCTGCTTTTTTTTTTTCCCCTCATTTTAACAAGAATAACCAAAGGCAAGGACAAGTAATATGGATGTTAAAATGTTAAATAATAAATTAATAAGTGCTTTTGACAGAAGCCTTTAAAATCCAGAGCTGAATTTAGTCTGACAGAGCCGCGTTTCCAGGAACACACTGATCAGCTCTGACTGTTACTGCACGTTGCATGCAAACATCATCCTAGTTGTCACTTTTACTCTCGTTTCTGCAGTCTAGACAGAAAATAATACAAATATATATTTCAGCACTAGATATTTGATTAAAGCAGAACCGCTTTAATCAAATATCTTATAGTAGTTAAATCTACATATCTGGAAAGAGAGGGATGCAGAGAATTATGAAACTCTTGGCATAATTTGACCAAAACTAATCCTGTCTAAATAACTACAGTGTTTCACATGCCTGAGAATCATAGGTGAATAAAAATGGAGCTGCATTTTCTCAGTTTCTCGTGCCTCTTGCTATAAAAAAGAGCAGAGAAAAGTTGTTCTTTGGACACAAAAGCTTCATGTGCTACAGAGACACTTTGTGTCTGAGCAGCGTCTGTGGTTGGACTTGGGAGATGATTCAGACGATAAGTCTCAAAGCCTGAAATCTTTTCTGAAGATGATGTCCTCGTGGGTTTGAAACGGAGCATTTTTCCTACATTATGTTAATCCAGCAGAAGCTCCAGCGGCTCCGCTGAGCTTAAAAGGACGTGAAGGATCCCTCAGTCCTTAACGGTTTTTATCTCTGAAAATTAAAAGTTAGATTCAAAACTAAATTTTAACACTTTTGGAAAACGTAATTGAACCCTTTCAACAATCCTAAATGTTAAAGAAAAGTTTAATATCCTCCTAACACTATTAAAAAAAACAGGTCAGAATCGCCTTATTGTGAATGTGATGCCCTAGGCTGGAAAACTGTCTTAACCAGGCTGCCGTAGATTTATTTAGAGCCGTCAACAACCTCTCAAAACTCAACATGCATCACAGAAATACATCAGAGCTACTCAGTTGTTACCTCTGACCAAATGCTACTTCTTAAACACGAAACGCCTCGCATGACAGGCGATGCGTTGATGCAGACTCACTCACCTCAGCATGCAAAATGCTTGGGGTGTCTTCAAAGATCAGCTTTCAGAAGAATTAAGCTACTGATTTTATTTGTGAGCATTGCAACAGTTAGGCAAACTTTAATATCGATACATCATGCTTTTAAATGCTTCAACATATTTTTACCCAAGTAAAAGTCAAATGAAGCCGTCCAAGAAATTACTCATGAGCATTTGGTAAAAAGTCTATTCAAGTACTGAGTAACTGACCAAATTATCATTTATTTAATGTTGAAAATTGAATTACATAAACAGATGGAACAAAATAAAGAGTTAAGTGGAAATTTTGGTATTTTAAAAAAACAAAATGTCAATGACTCAACAAAAGATAAAATCCAGCAAAAATAATTTTTGCAAATCAAGTTTCTTACAGCAATAAAAAGATGAAACTTTAACAGAAACTGCAGGTCAGTCTGGTGAATCTTTAGTTAAAACATGTTTTTCATTCAGCGGGTAGAAAATTCAGAAATTTTACTCAAGTGAGAGTAGAAATACTTCAGAGTAACTCAAGGAAAAGTGAAAGGTACAGCGTAGAAAATACTCCTACAAGTACATTGTTACTAAAATGTTACTCAAATAAATGAGTAAATGTAGCAAACTACCGGCCAACTCTGAACACACAGAGTAGAACTGCAGTACAACCAGACCAACACCTGCAGCATGGACTGTAGTTCAACTACAGTCCATGCTGTAGTTGAACTACAGTCCATGCTGTAGTTCAACTACAGCATGGACGATCTGTCCACGCGTGTCAGATGCCAATTGAAATGTAAAAACAATCACAACATGAATGAAGTAAACAAAGCCTCCCGTTAGCTAATTAAGGAGTTAGCTAGTTAAGGAGTTAGCTAATTAAAGAGTTGGCTAATTAAAGAGTTGGCTAATTAAAGAGTTGGCTAATTAAAGAGTTGGCTAATTAAAGAGTTGGCTAATTAAAGAGTTAGCTAATTAAAGAGTTAGCTAGTTAAGGAGTTAGCTAATTAAAGAGTTAGCTAATTAAAGAGTTAGCTAGTTAAAGAGTTAGCTAGTTAAGGAGTTAGCTAGTTAAGGAGTTGGCTAATTAAAGAGTTGGCTAATTAAAGAGTTGGCTAATTAAAGAGTTGGCTAATTAAAGAGTTGGCTAATTAAAGAGTTGGCTAATTAAAGAGTTAGCTAGTTAAGGAGTTAGCTAATTAAAGAGTTAGCTAATTAAAGAGTTAGCTAGTTAAGGAGTTAGCTAATTAAAGAGTTAGCTAATTAAAGAGTTAGCTAGTTAAAGAGTTAGCTAGTTAAGGAGTTAGCTAGTTAAGGAGTTGGCTAATTAAAGAGTTGGCTAATTAAAGAGTTGGCTAATTAAGGAGTTAGCTAATTAAGGAGTTAGCTAATTAAAGAGTTAGCTAATTAAGGAGTTAGCTAATTAAAGAATTGGCTAATTAAGGAGTTGGATAATTAAGGAGTTGGCTAATTAAGGAGTTGGATAATTAAGGAGTTGGCTAATTAAGGAGTTGGCTAACGGGAGCGTTAAATACGTCACTGAATGACTTTGCATTATGTCCCCAAGACAAAAACAGCAGAACCAAAGCCAGTAAATTACGTCCAAAACACGGAGAAGTTATATCCTACTCAAGGAGGCAGCTAACAGCTAGCACGCTGCGCTAGCAGTAGCTGCTATCAAACCAAAGGCCTTTAGCTCATTATCAACACACAAGTCATGTCTAAAACTGGCTTTGCTGACATTTTAGCTTTATTAGCAGCTTACCTGCGTCTTTGCTGCGTCTCTCGTTTCAGCAGACAGAAGCAGAAAATCCCTCTTGATTCTGGCGGAGGTCCGTCAGCGCTCCAGAATCGGACTTTCCCCATTTGGTAAAGGTACAAATCAAACGTAACCAAACACTCCGAAGCGGCTGTGATTCCTGAGCGTTAATACGCGGTAGAACCGAACATTTTGACTCGTTTACTAGCAACTTAGGCAGAACTGAACTTGGACTACAAAGTCGCTGCGTAACCGGAAGTCATGACCTTTTTTATTTTTTTTATTTTTTATTTTTAAAGTCATGACCTTCGCTTAGCGGTTCCGCAGTCGACGTGGTGACGTCACAGATAAGAAAAGGTTATGGCGAATACAGGAAAATAGACAGACTGAAAAATATAAAGTCATAAAGAATATAAAGATATCTACGCAGAACCGGGAGAAAATTAATTAATTTTTTTGCACTTCTAGACACTCAATATGTCACCTTTAAATAATAATAAAACTAATAAAAGATAAATAAATAGGAGAGCGGCATATTTTTAAGATGCAGCTGTTACCAGACCTACCGCTTATTGTCTGCAAATAGTAAAGAGAGACTAACTTAATGCAAACAAATGTGTCTTTGTTTTGACAACATTTTTGCTAACTGGTGCAGTAAAATTAACCTTTTACCATTGTGTTGTAAATAGGACTGAACAGGAATTGGATTAAATTGACCAAAAGTGGCTGTAAAGTGCCTGAATTGATAAGCTAAACTGAAATAAAAATATAATTTCATCATCTTTCAAGTTACATATTTTCAGATATGT
The DNA here is from genome assembly GCA_903067095.1 of Girardinus metallicus. Taxonomy (NCBI): domain Eukaryota; kingdom Metazoa; phylum Chordata; class Actinopteri; order Cyprinodontiformes; family Poeciliidae; genus Girardinus; species Girardinus metallicus. The sequence goes on along the minus strand of CAEGAE010051852.1, from coordinate 890 downwards.
AAACTGCAATATTTCATATTTCAATTTATCAGATTTTTTTTACCTTTTTGTTTTAATGACACTGATAGTAAAAATGATTGAGCATTTAAAGATTTAAAATTGCTTCAGCTAAAACTTTCTACATGCAACCGTTTGCTGCTCTGATGCTTCTGTTTCCGTAATGTCCTTGAATGCACCTAACAAGGACAGTTTGATTACAACCAGATCAAGGGCTGGACTTTAAAATACCTGTTGTTATTTTCAGCACCTTGCAGACATTACAGCTCATTCCTGATAGCCGAAGGGAAGCTGAGCACGTGTCAGGATAAAAGGCCCCAAAAGTTAAAGGGCTCCTTTGATGTGCCGCCATGATGAGAAGCAGCGATAGTAGAGTTGAGGCAATTCAGTCTGAAAAGCACCTTGGCTTCCACAAACATGGTCAAAGTGGTGAAGAATAATAGTTATAAAGTTAAAGCTGCACATGTGAATTTATACTTGTAAGGAAAAAGGAGACATGATGATGATGGGAAGGTTGTTCGGTGAAAACCCTCCAGACGAATGTTGGAACGTCGGGTGAACATTTCCCTGGTCTCTTTAAATGAACATGTGGGAATGTCCAACCGTTCTCCAATGAAAGAGGAATGATCTATAGATCAGTCATAGATCTAGAGTCAACGCACAGCTTCAGTTATTCCAGCTGGAGACCAGAGATCAGGCTGACCTCTGACCTCTGACCTGACCCTTGGGTTCCACAGTGGTTCTCCTCCCAGCTGCAGAACGTTTCCAGAACCAGAGACTAAAGTCTGAGAGCAGAAACTCATCCAGGCGTTTAGAGGTCAGACTGACGGACCCACGGTCCAGAACCGGGTTCTGACCGGAACCAGGAGGACGGAGACACCACCCGGTTCTAC
>CAEGAE010051849.1:0-21590 GCA_903067095.1 Girardinus metallicus | reverse complement strand
TCGGACCGCCAGGGCCCAATCCTCCCTCGGCCGCCACCCATCACACATTGCACCCGACCCCTTTGGCCCCTCTCATGGGTGGTGGGCATGAGAGGGGCCAAAGATTTAATACATCTCAAAGGGAAGTCTGGTACCCACAATCTTTCATTTTCCGATAAAATCTTCTATTAGTGAGGGACACAAACAGTGAATGAATGAATTAGTAAATAAAGCAATAAATGTAATTATTTCCTCTAAGTTGAATATAAACTCATTCATCGTTTCGTTTTGAAAATATGACTCAATGCAATTAAATCTTCTGCAAAACAATGTAGCTGTAATATTGTGAAAACAAAGGAGTATACAGGAACTCTCAAAGCATTAATGGCAATGCCATAAAATCCTGCTAAGTGTACTTGGCTTTCAAGGCACCAGGCAGCTTTTCATGAGAAGCTATCTTCAAGCTACACTGGCTTTGCTTATTTATAGTCATATGCTCTTGCAGTCTGATTTACTGTGAAACTAATGCAAAACGTGGAAACCAATATCAACTTTTTGCAAAGGTGCAGCTGAGTTTTCTAGACATTATGTCACCACAGAGGGGCAGAAATCAAGTGGAAATGTTCTGTAACCAGATGACTTCACAGTTTATCTTTAGATAAACAATTTAAGTAGGGTTCAGGGAGGTAGACTAATGAGACAGATTGTTATTTGCATTGAAGCAATGTTTATTATTTGAGGTAAGTCAGGCCCAAGATTTGGATATGAACCCTCTGCCATTTTGGACTCTTAGTGCACTTCAAGCTCAAATATGATGTATATTTCAAATGGTTAAGAAACTGAAGAGTCTACTGTAGCAAAGAAAATAAACAGGCAGATTTATGGGGTTTGTAGTAATCAATATCAGTAGTTCAATTTTTCAGTTCTAGAATTCAATGACGTGTTTTCCTATCATGCAAACCAAACAGACACTGATGTTGACTGATGATGTTAAACAACAATACTTTGCACATTAGTTTCGTTTTTTTTCTTCCAAGAATACACAAAAAAAATAATAAAGTGTGATGGAAAACAATACAAACTCTACCACTTTTTGTCAGAAAAAAATGCTAAAATAATTAAGTTTCTATTATTTCAATGCTTAAATGCATCAACAATTTAAAGATCGCTTCTGACTCTTCCCTTCCTCCCCGATGAACTGCATATTTTTTATGCACATTTCAGTGAGAAAGACCATCCACTAGTAACCTTAGTTTAGCTTGACTTTTAATCTAAGCTTCAGCCTTCAGGTTTAGCTTATACTAAGCTTTATGTTTAGTTTATGTTGTCTGTGCCTCTAAGTAGCAATGGTCCTGAAGATTGTCATTTTATTTCACTGTATGACAATAAATACATCTGAATATGCAGTGATTATATACACAAGAGCATAAAAATATAATTTTGCTTGCTGAAAAATAATTTTACTGTGAACTACGTTAAAAGTGAGTTAGTGGGGTAGACATTTTTAAGACAAAATTGCAATATTCTATTAAAAACAAGCAAAAGAATAGGTTTAAGATTGAGAAAGCAGTCATAATTTGATAGAAGTATTGCTACGTATAACTAAAAGCTTGCTGGTTGTATTTATTGGTTGGAGGAGCGCTAATCTTTCATGTAGACAAAGAAATAACTTGCGAAAGAACCGCTTCAAATGCGGAAGTTGGTCAGCGCGTCAAGCCAGATAGGAGGATGTTTGCTTAATAAACGAAGGTCTGGCAACCGAAAAGAGTCAGATGCACCTTGAGCTTTAGTGGTAGCCTAATAAAGCGCTTTTCTTCTATACTATCACTGGCACAGAGCTCCAAGGAGGGAAGTGTTGCTGCTGACAAAGAGAGAAAAAAGGAGCGACGACAGTTATGTATTAGCAATGTCTGGTAGATAGAAACTGCGTGACTGAATCCTGCAGAAATGAGCGACACGAAGGGGCCCGCAGCACGCAGGAGGAAGACTACCATCTCCGGCGGTGGAGGAGCTGGCAGCGTGAAACAAGCCAACGGCACCAAGGGGCATGATGCCGGGGGGAAACCTCCACAGTATCCCGCTGGAGTCAAAGCAGCGGCGCCGGAGGTTTCCAAGCAGCACGCCAGTCACAATGGGGATGTGGGCAGAGAAGAGTCGGGGAAAAGGCAGCAGCAGTCCCGCAACAGTCCGAGGAAGCAAAGCAGTGCGGTGGAAGACATCAACGACCGACTCAGGTAATCGTGGGTCTTTCACAAAAAAAAAAAAAAACACCGTCATGGTCCTACGGTAGGCGACGAAGTAAAACGATAATGTTTAGATCCGTTTTAATTCAATCTGTAAACACGCTGTACATCGTTTTAGGTGTAGTTGTGCACCTCTGCCTCCTTGGGGATTTGTGGCATTAAGCTAATTTGGGATACATCTCTGGGTGTTTGCAGTCGCCCAATTAATGATTGTTTCTTTTACAATAAATAAATGCGGCCAATAGTTTCCAACACAGACCCAGTTACAGACCCATCAGACCAATGTTCCCACTCAATCTAGAAGTCTGTGGACTGATATTTAACCTTCCCAACTCCTCTCTTCTCTTTATTTCTTGCATTTAACAACATTGCGTACATTTTTGCCACATATCAGAATATATTGTTTTTTTTATAAATGAAAATCTTGACGTTGTCATCATTTTTTGTCGTTTTCTGTAATTGCAGCAGTTGCAGTTCCAAATTTTACGGGTTATGTTTCCACCCGCTTCTCACATCTAGGAACTGACATTTTTGCCCACTTTTCTTCACAAAACAGCTGAATCAGATTGAATGACGAGCATTGAAGTACAATTAATTTGGTCTGACCACCACTTCTCAGCTGGACTTAGGCCTAGACATTGATTGGGCCATTCTAACATGCAAATATAATTTGATCTATGCCACTGTATTGCTGCTTTTTGCTACAGAATTAGGGTTGTTGTCCTCCTGGGCTCAGGGATATTAAGAAAATGTGTTATTCTGATAGCAGTACTGAATATTGTGATGAAATCCCTGTTGAAATGCCCCCATTTCTCTTTGTGAGCTTTAACATCTCAACCCCTAGCTGGAATGTGATCACCTGCCCCAGGGTCGCTCATGTTTAGCCTGACTCTGCTCTGTCCATGTTAACGAATAGCATCCTCACAGTGTGACGCTTCCACCACCATGCTTGACAGTTGAAGTGGTGTGTCTAAATTAATCTGTAGAGTTGCCGTCCCTCTGCACAAAGCAGCTTCTTCCAGATTTTTGCTGTATCCCATGGTCTACTTAGCCATTTTCTTCATTAAAAATGGCTTTCCTTCTGCCATTCATATTTGAGTAAATGTGGCCAAACACTTTTGAGGTGCTTAGTTGCAAAAATAATTAAAAACCATGTGTCATTTTCTCTTAGGCCATAACTACCAATTCTAATATTCACTAAATTAAATGTCTTTTTCTGGGTACAACACACAACCGAGAAAATATGTGCTTTAGTAGTTTTTAATCCAACATAAACTATGAAAATGCATCTAAGCACTAATATTGATTTATTGTTATGCATATTTGTCACTTATCTTATTAGAAATACATCTAAAACTCTACAATAGATTTTAAGACATGCTTGGACAAGTGAGACAGGACGAGAAATAACCTCAAAATGGCTAAATAACAACTATGCTTTTTTTTTTGTTTGTTTTTTTTTGGTCAGACATGCCAATCTCTTTTTAAAAAAGTAATTTTTTATGCTGAAGATAGATCTACAATTTAATAATTAAGTGTAAAGAATTGAGCCTGATTGATAATTAGGTCTCATACTAACCGATGTGGACATCAGCATTCTAGTAACACAGGAAACCTTGAAATTAGGTCATTGTCATACTTTTAATGAGGTTTTAATGTGTGTGGGTGTGTGTGTGTGTTTCATGTGTTTTAAACTTGCTTTCAACCTTGTCACCTTTTCAGTGTGTGAAAGGTTGAACGTAATCTTTTGCACACTGAAAAGGTGTGGGGAAAAAAAAAGCTCAGTGAGTTTTGTTACTGACTCGTTTCTTTTCAGATGTCTAGTCCTTCTTTCTTCACACCTTTTTTCATTTTCAAAAAATATGACTGATGATAAAAAGCCTAAATTTACTCAATTCTTTTCATGATCACACCCTTTGACCTACATTTTCACAACTCTTTCACTGCCTGCCGCAGTGGTTGGAACAGATATTGGATTTCAGGATGTTACTCATTCAGGGAAAATTGTTTCCTAATCAGGCGAGTACAACATGAATGAGTTACTAAGAGGACAGCAGAACAGAATCTGTGTTTTTGAAGAAGTTCAAAATCGGTATATGGTCTACCTGAGTAAATATTGCATAAAATAAAACACTGGAATACAAGAGTATTTGAAAAAAAACACAGAAAATGTATAGAAGAATATGTTGGATACAACACAATGATTTCAATGTTAATTATGTTGAGTCACAAAGGCTACATTCACATTGTAGCCTGAAGTGACCCAATTCCGATTTATTTATTTTTTTGTCAAATCGTTTTTTTTTTTTTTTTGGCCTTGGCCGTTCACACTTCCAAATATATGCGACTTGTCTGTGATCTCCAGTGTGATCTGCAAACGACCTGAAAGTGTCCCGCATGCGCAGTGGAGGGCGCAATAGCGTCACACATAGAGAGCGTGCACAGCGTTTTGCCAACCGCCATAAAAGTTGTGATCAGTGTTTTGCGGAAGCAAACCTGGATGCTAACGGTGGAGCACAGTTTACGATTTTGAAGTTGCTGTCCCACCGGAACCAGTATATTAACAACATAATCCCAATTATAGTCCGCCATGGTTGTTGTTTTTCTTCCCGCTTGCGCGTATCAGGACGCAGAATAGTGACGTTTGTCGAGTACCAGTGACGTTCAAGTCGGATGAATGCGATCTGGACGTTAGATCACATTTGAATCGGATATCCAAGTGGCCTGGATCAGATTTAAAAAAAAAAAAAAAAAATCCGACCTGTGTTGCTCAGACTGTCATGAAGAGATCGGATACGGGTCGCATTACATAAAACAAATCGCAGTTGGGTCACTTCAGACTGCAGTGTGAACGCAGTCAAATTCTGGTGAATTCTGGTGTCTTTCTATTAATCACAATGTTACGTTTTCTATTTATTTATTGTTAATGAGTAGCAGGAAGCTTTGACAGATAATTTAATCACTGGTTATTTAATCATTAAACAAAATTATTTAGTCAAAATACTTGAAGTTTTATTTTGATTTTGTTTTGCAGCTGCCATGTCCTGCAGGAATCTCTCCTGAGCTCAGCCAGCGGCTACAGCAACTACAGAGGAATCCTAAACTGGTGTGTTGTCATGCTGGTGAGTAAAACTGTGTGGGCATTGAGAGATGTTTCTTTGTTAGCGATGTGTCTTTGCACCACATGTGGGAATTACAGATGCTGTTTCAAGAAGGTTCATAAACACTCTGGTGATGTTAAGACAAAACGGTGTGTCCAATGAAAAATACAAGCTGTGTTTAGCGAAAAACAGTGACTATGAGAAAATGTGCCACTCTGACCAATTTTCACTACGTGCCAGATAGCACTAAGATGAATTATGAGGAGTTAATGTCATTTCGATGGCATGTTTGACTGCTTTATTAATGTCAAAGTTTAGTTTTTTAACACTTCAAATATTGCTCTTGCGTTTGATGCCATTCCAGACAAATTGGCGAGTGCCAGTGTTGTTCAGATGTCATAATTTCACATCTCCTCAACAGACAATGTATTGAGCAGTGGGTGCTGCTGCTGTTACAGTTTATTATATTATTACATAGTTTTTTTTTTTTTGAGCTGATCACCTACAGTAACATGTAATTGAAGTCTTGTATTTTATAAATCCATAGCTCATATTTATACAACTACATACTGAAAACCCCAGCCATGCAGAATGCGAGAGTAAATAATTATTAATTTTGTCAGTAATTAGGGATTACCTTTTTAGTTTTTTAATGCTCCTAAATCTTTGGCTTACATGTATCGCCCAGAGAGGACCACAAGCTGCTTCTAGCCAATTGTCTCCACTAAAATAATCCATTATTTGAATGTTTATATCTCTGTGACAACCATGTTTTATGCTGTTTGCTGTCACCACCTGGCTTTGCGTACTCTCTTTCGAGAGAGTCTTTGTTCAGAGAGCTGTAAATCAAAAAAAAAAAACTACAGAGGGTTTAACTTGTATGTCTTGTGACTGAGTGTATGTTATTTGTTGGCTAATTTGCTTTTTACTAGCATTGGCTATATTCCAAGGAAGTCGTATGCAGAGGTGCAAGTTTCCACAGAGGAAAGATTGGATGTTGTGCATGTTTATCCTTGCTGTCCTTGACTAAAAACATTGTAGAATACCAGAAATTCATGCTTGTCATTTTGTTGTATTTCTCTGATGGCTGGGGAATAACGAATAATCATTGAGAGAACGCATAGGTTTTTATTTATGAATTGGGATTAAGCCCTGATAAAATGAAAGAAGAGATCAACAGAAAAACCAGGTCAGACCAAAATAAAACTTCTCTTTTTTCTCCTAATCAGACTAAATCTTTGATAATTCAGCCTTTAGAAGCTGAATTGTTTCTCCAAATCATATTTGTATGTCAGTAGGATAAAGTTCATCCAACTCTAGTATCTCTTTCTATTTTTATCCTGCCTGCCACTAAAATTCCTACTTGTTTTGTCGCATCTAAAGGCAGTCAAATATACTTTCTCTCATCAAAATGTGTTGCATCTCTAGTGCAGCTAGATTCAAATGGAAAAAAAAAAGTTTGTCACAAGTATTGCAAACCTTGTGCATAACAACTAAGTTAATCAAATTATAAGCCTGTGCAATTGATCTGACTGTTTTGCACTTTTTATTAAAATAAATTACATATATTTTTTTTTTGTTACATTTGTGCATTGTGGTATTGACTTCTTATAGTAATGTTAAACAAGTCTGTCTCACTAAAGTATTTAAAAAGTGTAATTCAAAGTAATATGCTTCAAGTATTTCTATTTGTTCATTTTGAGGATTTTGGCTAACAACTAATTCATGAAAAAGCTTCCCCTTGATTTCAATCATATACCGCTTGTAAAAGTGTCTGTATTCCTGCTGTCCACCTCTCCTCACTTTCTAACCTGTCTGTGCTTTTGGAGAGTGATGGACACACTGGTACAGCTGAATTGTTGCGAGAACCCATTTTGCAATCATTTTGCTTCACAAAGGCCAATAGTCCCTTCATTCACGATGAACCTCTTGTTTATCTCGAAGCTTACTAAGGCAAAGGTTAGCAGTGCGGACAAAGAACATCATTGAATTCAAACCATAGAATATTCTCTTTAACATGACTACATCATGCCTCTGATCATGCATTTATCCAGAAACTGTCTCTCATAGAAACCGTGACTGATCTAAAAATGGTGTGCATGCGTCTTACACACTGTGTACTTCTCCTGAAAACAGTTTTATATCCTACAAGGTGAAGCTGAACCTTGAACTTGGATGAATAACGATACCATAAAGTGATTTTAGCTAACATAGGGAGCAGCTGCAGGATCAGATTTGACTGCAGGTGGGAAGGCAGCAGGATTTGTTGCCAAGTTTAGGTGTGAAACCAGTGTGATTGATTTTGACAGCTGTCATTCAGCCTGTAATCTCTTCCTCTTTGTGTGTTTTATGGGTAGGTACTGTTTGGTCTTGTTAAGCTACTTTTCTGTTCTTGCTTAGAACAATACCTGACTCTGCATACAGTGGGGGGAAAAAAAACGGGTCAATCTGCAGGCTGATCTGACCAGAGTTATTAGATTCCAAAACAACGATAAGGAGATTTAAAGCTGAGCATTTTTTTTAAATCGTCTTTGCAAAGTTCAGACTCGATGAATCGCCAGGAGAAATGATTCCTTTTCTTTGACGCCAATTACTTATTATCTTTTACTTTTCTATTTTTCCTTGTAGGTGCTCAGTAATGCACGACTCTTCTTGGAGAACATCATCAAGTGAGTGTGCACAAACACAGAAGCCACATATGTGTATATGTAGAAATATACAGATATATGTACGCAAACATGTTTCTACTTCCCTTTACTCCCAGGGTCCACTCCAACAATTGTAATAAAATAAATTCAACTTACAGACATTTCAAGCTAATCTGAATCACAATAACATTTTAATTAGTACATTCCTGTTTCCCTGAAATATAAACTTACAGTAATACAAAGACTAACAAGTCTTTGTCTCTTTTCAAAATGGGAAAGGCAACATAACATGTTATTAAAGTTGAGCAGCTGTGCTTAATTCCTTATAATTGCTCATATTCACAACCGGAGTTGTATTTGTCTTGTATAATAGTTCTGCTATTATACTCAGGGTTTCCCCCAGAAAACCTGCTAAGCCCAGTGGCTGGGTGCTGGGGCGCCAATTCATCCAGCGTCGTGTTTTTGAGTTAAAAAAGGTTAAAATTGACAGGAAATTTGAATATATCACTTGATAATTATGTGTTATTGAAAGATTGGAAGATGAACACCAACAAGTCTGAAAATATGCAAACATTTTTACAAAACTTAAATAACTTGCCATGCTAAGCCTGGTGGCCCGCCAGGCTTATCATACACTGGGGAAAACCCTGATACTAATGACAGGCTAAGTTTAAATGCATGCCACCTGAAATATTATCGCATCCAAGCAGTTTTTCGGAATTGCGAAATTCCAAAGACTGGAGTTAAGATGACGTTTACAAATTGAAATATTGTGCAGATCCGCTGTGAATTTGACAGGCATTGAACATTCACAATGGAGGCAGTAACAGCTGCACATGACTAGAACAGTCATATCTCGATCTAGCTTTCGTCTCTTTCACTTGATTTAACCACATGGCTGTAAAACGATCTTGTTTTCTTCCTCCAGGTATGGCATCCTAGTAGATCCAATCCAAGTCGTGTCTCTTTTCTTAAAGGACCCCTACAGCTGGCCAGCAGCCTGCCTAATTATTGGTATGAAGCCTCCATTTTATTGATATAATGGACACAAAAATTACTAGTTTTTTTTTTAGTCACAGTTACATTTGTAAGTGTTTCAGCTCACATGTGGTATCAGAATGTGTCTTTGGAGCGCATGATCTGAGACGCAAACGAAATGCAAAAAATGTCAGATTTTTTTTTCTTTTCAGAAAGTTGAAGCGTGTTCAACTTTCTCCTACACCACATTTTATTTTTACATATGACAGTAGAAAATAGATTCAGGTTTCATTTTTCATTAGAAGGAGATTAGTGTTTTGTTTTTTTTGCTGCTGTTCTGATACCATTTCTCTCCTTAAGCACACGTCTAAAATTAATCAACGTTCTTGGCAGTGAGGCGTCTAGGTTATCCAAATGCTCCCTGCTCTGTCACTTCGCCTCTTTCACTTGATTTAACCACATGGCTGTAAAACGATCATGTTTTCTTCCTCCAGGTACGACATCCTAATGATTAAAAGCATTCGGATATTGCTTTTAAACATTACCTGAAAGTAATTTAGCATTTTTTAAATTTGTTTTTAACTTTTTCTTTTGCAGTTATCATAGAGTAACAATAAAAGATACAGAATACTAAGCAGTATATCTTCTTCTGATGTATTATGTGCTGGTGAAATATTTTTTTTAGTGACAATACGGATCAAATCTTATTTAATGCACAAAGATTCGATTAATTTAGTAGGACCTGAAGCCTAAAACTTATAGTAGTAAATGACATTTTCAGGCAGTTTAAAAAACAAATTTGTACGTTTTATATCCTGAAACATCTAATCCAATCAATCCAGTACAATCCAGTCATTTAGAGATCTTCAAATTCAATTTCATTCAGATCAATTTGATCCTACTGATAACAGAGTATAATGAGATTCTGTTTATAATGCCAATCGCTAAGTGTATCTACGTAAGAAGATCCCAGCTGGTTGCGTAAAGGGGTTGATTTTGCAGTAATCCCTCCTGCTGAGCAACGATGTGACAACAGTGGAGAGAAACATCTCGGTTTCAACAGGAGGGACCAATGCTCAGTGTCTGCCATAACTGAGAGAATCATAAAGTAACGGCCTGTTCCTAAAGTTATGCTCCCCTGTAAATCCAGCTTAGATTTCAGCTTTTTCCCTCCGACTGAGATCTGTAGATATTTCTCACTGCTAGCTGTTTTGGTGAGATATTGATTATTGTAAACATAGCTGAACTTTTACACTCCATGCTATAATCAGAGTGTTTTAATAAGTTTTGGTATTTATGTATTGTTGTAGCTCATGAAACTGTTCCTCTTATTTGTTTTAGTGTCCAACCTGTTCATCTTGACAGTCTTGTACGTAGAAAGGCGTCTGGCAGTGGTAGGTCCATATAATGATCTACATAGACTTTTTTTCATTTAACACACATTTTCATTTAACTTCTTAAACCCGTTTATTGTTTCCAGACATCATAAACAGCCTTGGTTTGATTGAGTTATCCTTTTGTAGCCTTTTATGATGTGCTTTATTAGCCCAGCAGTGCTCATATTTATGACTGCTCTGACCTAGAGTGCATCATGTATAACTTCATTTTCACAGTTTTAATTATCATTATGACAAATGTAAAAAATGATGCATGTTCCCTGTAATATTTGCCAGGGTACGATCTCTGAAGCTACTGGAAGGATTCTTCACATTTTCAACCTCACATTCATGTTGACCTTCTCCTCTGCCACGGTCCTCTCTGTGACCTCCATGACCCCAGGTGTGTTTAAAAACATGATAAGACACCAACTCTAACCTTTAATCTTTGGTACTAATGTTTAGCATGTGTGTCACTTTACTTTAAAATAAAAGAAGTTACCTTATTTTTCATTTTGACCGTCAGTGTGGCCAAATAGGTCTTTTTTTTTTTTTTTTGTGTACCTGCTTTCATTTTTCCCTCTCTTATTAATGGTTGTGTGCTTGTCTGTCAGTGGGTGGTGTTTTTTCTCTAGGAATCTACACTGTGCTGTTTCTCAAGCTTTACTCTTATCAGGACGCCAACAGGTGGTGCAGAGAGATCAGACAAGCCAAAGCCAAAAGCCTAACACGATCATATTCATGTAAGTGTATCGGCATTCACTGAGGAGTAAATAAACCATCCTGACTGGAGAATTAAGCTAATCTTTCTGCACAGAGACGTGTTTGTTTATTTATCAGAGTTTAATTTTACTCTACAAATTTACTTTAGACCAATGAGATTCAGATGTTTAAGTCCGTTTTCTCTCCTTCTGTGTTTTAGGTCCAGATGTTCAGCAGTCGAACGGCTCAGCAGTTCATTCTCTGGTCTCCTACCCAGGAAACCTCACACACAGAGGTACTTTTTAACCCATCCAAACCGGAAACATTTAGATGAAACATTTGGCATGTATTTGAAAATTGTTGCCCAAAGATGATGAACAGTTTTATTAAATTGTTCCAATTTTACATTGACTCCAAAATCAGATGCAGATAGTAATGTTACAAATCTGTTTACTACATCGCATTAGTTGTAGAGCAAATATTTAATCTAGTTAATATTTAACATCTTTCTGATGTAGATATTTAGTCATCCAGAATACGACAATCTTCAGAGTTTAAGTAGAAATCACGTGGACTTCTTCTTGTGTTTCTTAAGTGTTGGATAACCAGTTGACCTGACTTGTTTATTTGTCTTCAGACATGTACTACTTTGTTTTTGCCCCAACTCTGTGCTACCAGCTCAACTTCCCTCGATCTCCACGGATACGTAAACGGTTCCTGATAAGGCGGCTTTTTGAAATGGTGAGAAGAAGGTTGTAATATTACACATTACAGCAGGTGTGAAGCATTCGTTTCGTTCATGACTTCTTATCTTTTCCAGCTTTTTCTTATGCAGTTGTTGGTGGGGTTGATACAGCAGGTATGATTTAATGTTGGATTACAATCACAGCACAAGAATAACGCAAACTTATACGTCTAATGTGATACCATAACCCTCAGTTGTACATTTTTGTTGCAAACCTTTATTTTTGTTTGCTTTTGTGGTTAACCTGTTCTGTTCAGATTCAAATTGTCATAAATTTAGAGTAAATACTGCAGTTTGAACCCGAGTTTTACTCTCAATCTGAATAAACCACTTAATTACAACGAGGCAGTTCTGACCTTTTTCTATCATGCTTATTTATTTACCAACTGAAATTAAACAAAATTAATTAAAATGTGTCTCTTTCAGTGGATGGTTCCCACAATTCAAAATTCTATGAAACCGTTCCGGGTATGTACGCTGTTTTATCTACAGACACAAAGATCATTATTATTATTATTTAAAAGGTTTTGGTTGTTCTTAAAATGTCTTGCATTTTAAGAAAATGTCATCTCTTGTATGCAGGATGTAGACGGTGTAATCCCTGATTTTAAGAGTTTAATTTTTATTCCTTGCTTGTTGCAGGAAATGGATTTTTCTCGGATGGTGGAGCGATTGCTCAAATTAGCAGTGAGTGTCGGCGCAGAATCTTAAAATTTGCAGATTAGTGAATAAATAACAAAATATAGTGTTTAAGCTAAAAATATCTTTTAATGCAAGACAACATCCCCGCTTGATATTTTCTGCTATTAGGATATATTAGCGCAGTGTAGCGTAACCAACCCAAACATCTTCCTCTCCCTGCTCTCCTCTCTCAGGTCCCCAACCATCTTATATGGTTGATATTCTTCTACTGGTTTTTCCATTCCTCTATGAATTTTGTGGCAGAACTGCTGCAGTTTGGAGACAGGGAGTTCTACAGGGATTGGTGGTGAGCTGAGTTTATGTTCAAGTTTGTTCAAAGGAAAAGTCATGATTTATAAAACCATTAGATGTGAATCAAACACCATAAAAGCTTTTTTAAAATGTTTTTGTGACTGACAACTACAACAATAACTATATTAATGCCACTTAAATAAAATCTGATGACCTTCTATTACTGTACATCTTGTATTTCAGAAAGTTGAACATTTCCTAAATTCAACAGAGTTCAGAGATTTTATAACGATTATAGTAGTTTTCTTCTTTTAGAAACTTAGAGACGTTTTATTTTTCTACAGTGCATCTACATCAAGCCAGTTACAAATACCAGGTTTTAATAGTTACAAGAGCTCAGAGAAAAACAGAGATCTGGGTTACCAAAGTAAAAGTCTGATTTTGCCAACATATAAAATATGCAAACGCATTGGCACCAATCAGACTTTTACTTTGCTAACCCACCCAGATCTCTGTTTTTCTTTGAGCTCTTATAACTATTAAAACCTGGTCATCAGATTTTATTTAAGTGGTATTAACAATATAGTTATTGTTGTAGTTGCCAGTCACAAAAACATTTTTAGAAAACTTTTATGGTGTTTGATTCACATCTAATGGTTTTATAAATCATGACTTTTCCTTCCTGTGCCATTTCAGGAACTCGGAGACCGTCACATATTTCTGGGCTAACTGGAATATCCCCGTCCACAAATGGTGCCTGAGGTGAGGTCAAAACTCCTGGGTATTTAGCTGATGATGTGCTTAATTATTTGGCTAAATTAAATTGTGTGTTTGTGAATGTTTTACAGACATTTCTATAAGCCGATGCTAAAAAGAGGGACCAACAAGTTTCTGGCTCAAACTGCTGTCTTCTTAGTTTCTGCGTTCTTCCACGAGGTAAGAGACAATTTTTCTGTCCTAGAATATTTTTATGTAAATATTCTTTTCCCTTCAATTCTGCTACTCAAAAGCTTTTTTTCAGCCAAAAACAAAAGTCTTAACGAAATTAGGAAAATAACTTCCAAAAGACAAAATTACTGGCTGGAAAGTTTCTGTTATATTGAATATTACTGAATTGAACATTTCTTAGCATTAGGATCCCATCATATTTCAACATGTTGGTAAAATAATAAATAGATGTAGACTAAATTATTCCATGTTGATGCCTTAAAGGAAGAGTGTGTTGTTTTTAAAACCTGTTTAATCTGGATTCTCTCTTCTCAGTACCTGGTTAGCGTTCCTCTGAAGATGTTCAGACTTTGGGCCTTTATGGGAATGATGGCTCAGGTAAAACACTCGGAATCATTTATTTCTGTTTGTTTGTTTTCATATCTCTCTGGTTTCCACTTATTCCCACTTTTCCTCCCCGCAGGTTCCTCTGGCTTGGTTTGTGGGTCGCTACCTAAACGGAAACTACGGCAACGCGGCCGTCTGGCTCTCGCTCATCATTGGGCAGCCCATCGCGGTGCTGATGTATTTCCATGACTACTATGTTATTCATCATGGAAGCACTAAATAGCCTAGGGGGGGAAAAAAAACTGAGATGAGCCGAAAGGAAAATGTAAAGCAAGTGACTCTCCTGCTTTAATTTTTGCACTTTGAGGGGACAGGACCACAATATGTTGGGGAAACAATGTAGGACATTTATATGAAAGGAAAGTGTTAAACTTTCTCCTCTTGTCAACCTCCAATCAAACTAAACCTTACGACGCAGCGCCACCATCTGTTCATTTCATCTTTTATGATTTGATACTGGACTCGAACTGAGTCACCTCTTTGATGAATGTCACAGGAAGGGATTCCCTGTTGTTTTGTTTTTTTTGTTGTTGTTTGAAGCGGGATGTTTGCTAGAAAATTCTGTAAGCTCCACCAAAGATGCATTTAGTGAACATCTTAGTTGAAATCCATATTTTCTAGACTTAAAAAGCACTTCAGCATTTTGAAAGGACGGCGCTCCGCTTGTAAAACTTACACTTGTCAGGTGCAATAAATGTGAACCACTGCCAGGCAAACGCATCCAGAAGTGAATCTTGCCTCTTTTAAATGAGATTTGCTTCTGTGTAAGTGGCTAAGAAGTCACTCCGTCTTTTTTTTTTTTTTTTTTTTTTTTCCACTCTGGAAAGTAAGGTTTAAAACTTCAGGTGCCCCAGTTTTGAAGTTGACCACAATTTACCTTTAATTCCAATAATGTTCATCTTATTTGTGCAACACAGTATTATATATATTATTGTTAAAAGGATCTTTATAATGATTTATAAGGTCCAGGCATCCCTTCCCAGAAGAACTGACTGGACCAAGGACAATAATGTGGAGTAATTTAACCAATCATGACTCTGCTTTATGATTCCTCTGCACAACATTTTAACTGTCAAATGATTTCATGCTTTAAAAAAAAATGTTCCGTTATATTTTGCTACAGTGACATTTTTTGCACTTTATAGAGATGCATGCTGTTGGAAAAAAAAAAAGAAGCAATAGATTCTATGAATGTACCGTCTTTAGATAAATTGTTAGATTAAGTTATATTCCGACATGTTGAAGTTTCCTAGTATTATGATAAAATCAGAAGAGTTCTTACAGTATTTGATCTAATTGCCATCACAGCCTGACACTGTTGCCTGCAAATATTTTGCAGCAAATTAAAATATAATTTTACATTTGTTTTTCCCACCTACTTTCAGGAAAAAAAAAAACTACTAGATTTCTATATCAGAAACAAGTGCCTGCTGTAACTCAATATTTAAATTATAAGTTATGCCAAATGAGGAGCTGTAATTTAAATAGTGTTTTTTTTTTTTTTTTTTTTTTTTTTATTTATTTGGAAAATAAGATTTGAATTTAACTGTAATGCAATAATCCTGTTTTCGGAGTATTTCAGAACACAGTGGGCATATTGAGAATAATATTCTGGCTCACTTTGATCCACTTGTGCCAAATCTGACTAAATGTTGGCAGCAAAGTAAATCTAAAGAAGACAAAAATCTTTCCAGAGGTGCAGATGGCAAAGTTTCCGGTCGTTTGGTTTGACTAAAACATACCAGAGGTAATTTTAGTTGAGGAATTTTGAGTTTGTATTGACTGAATTATTGGATACAACTTGTAAAATGAATGAATTTCTTAACAGATCCGTTTGTACCGTGTTAAGAAGTCTAGGTAAAACAACTGTTTTGTAAATTGTTTTCTTATCTTTCAGTTGAAAAATCTTTCTGCTGTCTGATTAAAGATGATTTCCATCTGCTCTCGAGTTTTTGATTTTTAGTATTTTAAATGCAAACTGGATTTCCAGTATTTAAATTAATATTGGCAGCAACAAGCAGTACTGATTAAACACTCCCAATTATATTCATGAGGGGAAAAAAAACAATCTGCCAAATATCATAAGATATTTAAAAGTGGCAGATTAAATAAAAATGGAAATAATTATTTGAAGGTGAAATTTATTATATAATCCCTATTTTTATTTTCTGAAACATTTTTAAGGACTAGGGACAATTTTTTTAGAGGCCAATTAACCTGACAGTCATGTTTTTGGACTGTGGGAGGAAGCTGGAGAACCCGGAGAGAACCCACGCATGCACAGGGAGAACATGCAAACTCCATGCAGAAAGACCCCGGGCCGGGAATCGAACCCAGAACCTTCTTGCTGCACGGCAACAGCTCTACCAACTGCGCCACTGTGCAGCCCAGTAATGGACATGTTAATTTAAATAACATTTGAATGAACAGTATTTATTTTAAATAATGTGTACATTTAAATTTGCTAAACTGTTGCGCATTGGTGAAATACTTGAATAATTTATAGATATTAAAGACATGCATGTGTGTTTTTAAGGATTTTTTTTTATTTAAACCATGAAAACATCATATTTATCACTTTTTTAGAAAGTAAATAATTAAATGGTATATTTGCAATCAATTTGGAAATAATGCATTTAGGAATTGAATAAATGTATGAGTTATGTGCCAACCATTACACATCTGTTATTAAAATGTTAAAAACCTCATAAACTTAGATTTTTCACACAAAAAAAACTTTTGGATCAATTGAGCCATTTCCCTCCCAACATAAACCAGCAGTTGTTGCTCAATATGCGCCTGTATCAACTTTTTAAGCATTATTACTGTTGTGCTAATCATTACCTAAAAAGTAAAATACACAGAAAGACACCAACTAAAACAAATAGCTCCATCAAAAGCTTTAATACAGACAGCATCACAACAGAAGACTCGGCACACAACGTTCCCAAATACATCTAGACAGAATAAACCTCCCCTCCAACAGCTGGGCCACTGCAGCAGGCTTTATTGCTGAGAAAGAAGGACAAAAAGTGTTTTAAAAAAACATCCAGATAAGGGAAAAACTCCTTCAAACGTTATTTAAACGAATGAAAAATAAATTTAGTGACTAATCAGTCCTCTAGAGGCGTGTGCTTACCTTGGCCTTCTGGTTCTGGACAGGCAGATAGAGTTTAAACTCTGCAGGGAGCTCGTCCTCAGAGTAGAGTCTGTCTGAAAAATAAACCCTCCTGATACGACAGTTTGCATGAATCTGAGAAGAGAAGGAGTTGAACGTCAGCGAGAGCGAGAAAAGGAACGATAAAGCGTAAAGTGCCAGCAGACGGCGGCGTGCTCGCCTGTACGCGCAGCGTCTCTGTGTAATTGGTCCCGTATGCTCTCCTGGTGAAGTCCGACAGGTTGAACTGAATCTGGTTCCAGCCGTCGTCCAGCCTCATCGGCATGGTGCAGATGAACGGCTTCACCCGCGTCGTGCTCTGATAGTTGCTCGCCCGAAACCGTCGCCGGACGTTTTTATCGTCCAGCACCTGAGAGAATGCGAAAAGACAAGAGGCCGTGAATCTCAGCCGCCGACGGATGTCAGCAGCACGTGGAGGACCTCTGAATCTGTACCTGGATTTCAAAAGTGAAGTATTTCCTTAGGTTCTTAATAATCATCACCAAAAAGGGAAGCTTGATCCCGAGAGTCTTCTTGGGATCAGCAGGACATGTTATATAGGTGGTGCTGCACAGAGATCAGAGGGGTATTAAAACAAACACACGTAACTTCTGCTGTATTTTAGATTTTTCAACCTTTTCAGCACAATGCTGACATTAAGAAAATCAGCCATTCAGGTAAACACTGACACCAATGGGTAATTCAGAGTCTCCATTTAAATTTTGGACTGTGGGAACAGATCCTCATAGACACATGGAGCACTGGAAAAGCATTTAAACAAGCTCACCTGACGTTTGTTCCCTCAATCTCCAGCACGTTTGAATGGATGTCATTGTCAGCGACTCTTTTGATGTGACCGTTTCTCACCTGATGACACAAAGAAGCAGGTAGAACCCTTGTTTTCTGTGGACTGTTTCAGCGATAAATCTTTTTGTGTGTGTGTGTAATTCTGGAGCCAACTGAAGCTTTGTGAAGTGCGAAACAAAAGTTTAAATTGAACTTATTTTAACAATCAGTAAAATGTTATACTATAAATATAAAAAAAATAAGTGACAGATACTGGTGGTGGAGATACTGCCAAGTATCTCCACTATTATTTAGTTTGGAATCAAAATCATTTTGAAACAACCACCTATTTTCAGAGTTAAATTGAAAGATTTCAAGCAGCAAAAACAGGAAAACAGTCTGGGAAAAAGAAAGTACACCCTCTTTCAATCCTGGGGTTTTATAAACAGTGCTGCAGATAGACGTCAGGCTAGATTGGCTCTTATTGATTATTTACAGGCTCAACTTGAAGAACCTATATTTCCCCTATTCCACAGGTGTCAAACTCAAGGCCCCGGGGCCAAATCTGGCCCACCATAGCTTTTTGTGTAGCTCTCTAGACTCCAAATTACGTCAATAAGTCCTTCCAGTTTTTCACAAATCTGCAAAATTCACACAAAATCAACAAATTTCCACATTTTTTTCAGATTTTATTGCAAATTTTCTGAAAATTGGTCAAAAACATTGAGCTTACGTGACTGCTGCCTCAGCCTTACTTGATGTCAAGTTATGGTCCGTAACTGATACGGCGATTAATAAAAAGTCACATTTAACGTCATAAACATTCCTTGCAAATATGTCCAAATTATTACAACAAAAACCGGAACTTTGATTGCAAAAAAAACACCAAAAGAATCACAAAATCCTAGAGGAACAGCTATTTACTGATATTTTAACAGTTTCATTTGTTTTATCAATATATTCTGGCACAATCAGCCCTTTCAGAACATTCTGATTTTTGACATTGCCCAAAATGAAAATGAATTTGACACCCCTACTCTGTTCAATAAATGCATCAAACTAGACACTCTCGCCACTTCTGGTCTAGATAAATCAACTAAGAGCACTTTTATGTACATTTTTAAGTTTATGTTTTTAAAAAAAATTGGATATCATTTATTAGTTAGGGACACACAGACGTGTACCTCTGCTTGAAAACCTTCAGCTTTTTCTCTGCCTTTGGTGACGTAGTGAGAATTAAAAATGAAAATCTGAATCAACTGGTAGGACTGCAAAGAAATCCAGTTATCTGTATGAGGCAAGAAAATCCTGTTCTGACACGGGCATAATAAAAATGTATTATCTGATCTTTACCGGGTTCTAAAATTATTTCTATCTATGAAAATATGTACAAAACCCTATAAAAACTCCGCACAGACATCATTTATCAAACAGCATGAATGAAGCAAAACATGAACGGCCCCTGGTTGAGAAACTAAAGTGTTTTTGTATATGACCGTCTTCATAGCAACGCATCATTGCTGTTTTGTTTTGATGGCTAATTAATGACAGTGCGAAATCTGTTGTATGTTTTTATATAAAAGAGGGTCGATTTTTAAGATTTTTGAGATCAAATCATTATATTACATCTTTCTACTTAAAAAAATAACAACCTTAAACTGAAGGAGGGCGTAGTTTCTTATTAAAAGCACCGACGCTTAAATCAGATAAACAAATGTTGTCCAAGTTTTGGATTCAGATTTTCATCAAACGTCCCCAATCATTACTATTTTACTTATTGTAACGCCTGGTTAAAGTTCAGGAATAACTAATGTAATGATTAGCTATTAGAAAAAAAATACGCACCAAAACGGTCGCTGTTTAAAGGTTTTGAAGTTACTAAGTTAGGACAAAAGAGCTACCTTAACCAAATTGACAACTTAATAAAAGTAGCACATGATGCCAGGTAGCTTTACCACTACTTAGCAGATCATGCTAATTTGAAATAAGCTCACACTGACAAAATCCAAATTACTACTTACTTTTTTGTCCCATATTTGAAGCGGTTTGCTTCCGATGCTGTACAATATAGATAAAAACCCGCTTTGAAAAGTGTTCTTGAACATTTTCTACGCCGTTAACACACCCGACTCCAGCGACGAGTTTGTTTACCAGCTTTACTTCCGGTCCCCAATACAATGTGAAATAAGCTGTTCCGCTCTCAGATAAAACAAATATCGGTTTAACGTAAAATTACACTCGTAGTGGTATTGACTCGATAAAATACGCATATCCCAAAAGGGACGTGTAAGACAACAGAGGTCAGCTTTTTAAAATTGTTTTGGTGCTGCTAGGGAACATTTCTTTATCGTGTTTAAACGGAGTTTTAAATGTTGACACAGTAACCAAGTCGTCATAGTAACCATAGAAGCGCTGAGTTGCAGTCTGGGTAGAAACGATACGTCAGCGTGTCCGCCATATTGTGAAGGCAAGTTTGTTTTAAAATCAAGGCAGGAGGACATTTCTTTATACCAGAAATAAAGAATTGAAAAGAAAAAGAATTTTTTTTAATAGATTAACAAATGAATACAATTTATGCACAATGTTATTTTAAGTGCTTTAAGGAGGAAATAAGGTAAAGAATTTTATAAATTAAGAATTACAGAAAAAAAACTTAAAATGCTAATTAAGAATGAACAACCCAATAATTAAATAAACTTTAACCTTTCTGGGAAAGCTTCAGAAAACAGTTGAGTTTTCAGTACATATTTTGAAACGGCAGGTGGATTCCGTACAGCTTTTTTTCTGGTGTTTGTCAGGTCTCTGGCAGCAGGAGTTTGACAGCCCTGTTTTTCTTTTGTTCACTTTTGTCTTTCCATACACTTTTCTTTGTCATTTTTTTAATAAAAATATTGAAAAATAAAAATGCATTCATCCTACTTGACAAACTTACAAATGAGCAAAATTGCTGACATTCATTTCCAAATGAACTTTAACAGGGCCATCTCTATAAATAGATATCCTAAACACAACTCTTACTGCTCCTTTCATCCTACTAAATTTCATTGAAGTGCCAAGTGGGACATCCTTCCTCTCTGTCTGCAACACTTTAAACATCTTGCAGAGCTCTCGAATATTTGAACATATTTAAAACAAGTCTATCAAGAATTCACTGAGGTCTTTGCAAAGTCACCGGCAATGTAACATTGATCACATGTCCCCGATTTAAAGAAAGTGAATTCAAACTGCGTGACCAGCACAAAATTATAGCCCTATTTTACTATTTTTCTCTAGACTAAGTTTGATCATTAGCAATTCAAACGGTATCACTGAAGATATTCTTTAGAACCTGTAATGTCAGCAATGCGTTGCTTTCATGCTCAGTCTTACACTGAAAGAGAATTAATGATTTACATTTAAATTAAATCCAAGCTGAACATTTAATTAAGATCTGTTGACTTATATTTGCAAAAAAAAAAATCAAAGATTAAGAAAAATTTATTTTACAAATCTTTATTGTACATTGTTAAATAAGCAATTTATGAATAAACATACTATTTAAAGACAGATAAAAAAACAGATCTATGGACAGTGAAGAGTTTTAATAAATTAATGGCAGATATATATA
>CAEGAE010051839.1:0-38680 GCA_903067095.1 Girardinus metallicus | reverse complement strand
TATATATATATATATATATATATATATATATATATATTTATAGCTTGGTAACATATGAGCTACAAAATTAACATAGCTCTAAAAGAGTTAAGCATGCATGGATTAATTGCTTTTTGTTAAATAACTAATAATTATCTTTTAAATATCCAAGATTTAAAGATTTCAGCTCCCGAGCTTCGTTACCAAGCCTCCACCCTCTGCTGCAGGTTTAAACTGAGGGCAAGGTAAATTTGGTCTTCAGTGTTGGTTTATTTTTGCTGGCATGTGGACGTTTTGGGCACAAACAGGGATTTGCTAGTATTTGGCTGGCAGGGCCTCAGTGGGTGAGGTACAGTATCAGGGGATTTCTTCTCTCTGGCAATGGCTCAGGTCCAGTCGGAGAGCCTTGTTCGGATCTACAGAGAGGCTCTGTGTAAGTGTTGGTGCGATCGCTGCGCAGGAACACAAAAGCCAGGAGGTGGTTACAGCAGGACACGCTGCTGGAGGCTGATCAGACTTACTGTACAACGCGAGAAATCAAAGAGCTGTTTTATTTTGTTTTTGCTAGACAAATATTTGTGGGTCCATTATGAGGTTACACCTACAGACAGGGGATTATGGAGACAGTGGGAGTTTGTTTTCATCCTTTTCATCTTTCCCTCCCTACTCTGACTTTCCCCCAACACCAACTCCCCATCCCCCCAGCCCCAACTCCCTCCTTCAGCAGAGTTTTTAATATCAAAGTACGCAGTCTGACAGGGGTAAGTCTCAAACAAGGGCTCTTTTGTTGGGGCTCCCTCCAACCAGCCAGGAACGACAGGAACTTGTCAACCCTTATTCAGTTAGAAAGGAAGATTAAGAGAGGTGAAAAGGGCTGGGGCTGAACCGGCTCTTCTGCAGCGCACAAAAGGGATTATTTAGGTGTCTAGCAGTGCGTATGAAACTGAAGAACTTAATTGCAGCTTATTAAGGAGCAGACATACTGTAGATATGAAATACACTTTTCATTTTTCAGATTCTCCTTATATTTATTATGATTATATATAATAGGCACTCCGTATCTGTCTGTGGGAGAGATGGCAACAATTGTCATGACCTTTGCCAAAAAACAGAAATGCAACAAAAATCAAGAAAACTCTGAGATGGTTCACAGGTTGCCTGCAGACGAAGTGTTGTGCAATTTGCACAAAATTCTGCACTTAAATGTCTTTTTGTCTGTGTGTGTGAGCTAACATTCATTTCCAAAGGACTGATTTATCTCCATGAGTCTGATGTAATTTCTGTCTATGTTATCTCCTTGTTATCATTTATTTATAACCAAATGTAAGAGAAAATTTGGCAGGGTTTTAAATATTAGTCATTGAATTTTTATCTATCATGTTAATGTGCAATAATGGTTGTTTTCTAACACGAATATCTACTTTGCTGTACCTTTTGTTTGTTTCTACAAATGTGTGAAAAATCCTATGATGTGAAGAATTGTACACTCTAATTTGAAATGTAACATTTTGTGTGCGTAAAACCTGAACATTTTCTCCCCCAAGCACCTTAGAGTTATTTCCTTTTGGTTTTCGGAGCCATGGGATTTTTTTTTCCAGTTTGTCCATCACAGCCAAATAGCATGTAGCTGTTGAGTTCAGGAAAGATCAAATTTGCTGACTCATTACCTACTTCCACAGGGTGAAGTTTTGTGCAAAACATTCCAACATTACCTATTGGTAAAACCTGCCACTTAAGACACTCCCCTGAGAGTCTTTGCAAGGTTTCTGACTGGCATTTGGTACTCAAACATTTCAACAACATACAAAAATCACTAACTTCAGTTGTGTAGACATTATTCATGCAAAAATAAAAATGACTTTTAAAACAATCTTAAACCAACAAACAAACACCTATCAGTCATTCTTTTTCTCAATCCTTGTATAGGTTTTCTGTTTTAACACTCCCAAGCACCCAGTAGATGTTATTTTTCTGTAAGTCTGGAACAGCAAGAAGACACATTTGTACAAGTCAGTAAGTTTTTCAATCTGCAGTTCTGTGCTGGTGAATTCCAGATCTTTTTCTCACGATGTAATCTGACCAGAACAGCATGCCTGCATACTGATAGAAGTGCACATGATTTCATCTTTATTTACTGGTAAAAATTATCACACAGGACATCAGAATGCCTCATGCAGATCTGTGTCAGGTGCCCTGAAGTGGGGCCGCATGTGTTGTGTGCTCTGATTGGCCTCTTTTCTCAGTCCCCACAGTCTCTCTGAAAGGGCACAGAGCTTATTAAGATGGTTTTGGTTAAAAATAAAAATAAAAAAAAAGAGGGAAAAAATTAACTCAGGCTTAAACAAGACTGGAAGATGACTGGATGCTGAAATGAACAGCTCATCTTATGTTTCTTGTGAAAACCTGGCAGACATATGAGAAAAATAGTAAGTTGCAAAAATTTATATGTCAGATTTAATATGCAGTATCCAGTCAGTTTGTAATGTGTTGCTGCAGATTAAAGCTCATATAGTCACTATTTAAAATGCAGTTGGTTACAGCATGAGACTGTTTTTATATTCAGAGACGATAGAAATGTGTCTAAGAAAAATGAGCTTCACCTAAAACAAGAATGATTTACTACATAAGTTGATCCAAATGCCGTCAACATAGATTTTAGCTGTTCTGCAAAATAAGATTAAAGAACAGCGTTCCAAACCTTTTTTCTAACCTTCCTGCCATAAATGGTCATTCATTATTAATACTGGGAGCACTGATGACATCACTCCATGTGTGCAAATGATCAGTTGCTAAAAACATTTTACAATTTTAAAACAAAAACAAAATGATTACTCCCTGTAGCATGTTACAAAAATTAGCTTGATTAGCACTAATTAGTAATCGCTGGGAGCACTTCTAGAAAAACATAGACGCTTAACTTTGAGATTTTCAAAAGTTGCCAACATTTCAAACATGCTCTATGACAGTCTGAAATCTCAGAATGATCAATTAGAGCATTCAGCCTTCCTATTTTCTACTTTTAGTCTTGCTTCCTCTTGCTGTCCTGCATCCTATACTACATTTTACTTTCAAAAAGTTTAACATAATTCTTTGCTTCATCCATCTGCAGTTTTCTCCTACTGATACAGTTACTCCCAGATATTTCTTTCATATTAAAATGCATTTTATATGTTTATTTTTGAATAAAACGCTGTTCTCGACACAATGTTGTAGTCAAAGTAAATAGAAAAGGCAGATGTTTTTTCTTGATTAACAGCTGCTACACCAAAAAGTGTTGCTGTTACCACATGCTGAAATGTGTGACTCAAGGATCGGAAAAAAATGTTTTTAGAATCTGCATACGAGGATAGAGCAAATATAAGTGTTAATATTTTCTTACTTGTGTTATGAGGATTTGCAGCATGCATTTAGTCTGGCATTGTGAATTAAAGGTAATTAAGACATCTTTTAACCTTAAGAATGTTTGGAACTAACATGATATCATCTTCCAAAGAATGTGTTGCCACTTCGATGAAATAAATATGCCCTTAGCACTTGTGCTTTACTACAGCGCTTTCATTCTTCTGGCTCTGATCACGACTTTGACATGGCAGTCCACAAAGATCTTCAAGTTGATTTGAGTTCTCATGGTGTTTTTTTTTATTTTTTTCCCATGGTTGTAGAAGTTAGAACAAAGTCCAACCTTAGAGAGATCCCATGGTTTTTGACTACTCTCTATTGTATTTATGCATTTTTAAAGCTACTTTTGTTGACCTGGAAAATGTCAGCGCTGAAAAACCACTTCTAACAGGTCAGCAAAAGTCGTGACAAACATGCTAAACGTAAACTTTTTTTTCTTCATACTACGAGATGAAGAATTAACACGAGTCATTTTCAGGGTGCTGGTATGAAGATTTACGTTTACAGTGAGCTGTAATGTACACACGGGAGAGAGGAGAACAGAGGGCTCATAGCTGGTGGCCAGCTCAGGCCGCAGATGTGCAGTGATGTTTGGGCCTTGTTCTGAGCAGCTACCGGACACAGACTCAGGGACCTGGTTGACAGATGGATTGTCTCTATTCAGTTTTGGGATACTAATGAAAATTAAAAAATAAATATGGAAAAAAAAACATAAAACTACACATACAGAGATATGATAGAAAAATACATATCCAAAAATGTACAGTTTGAAGCCTATTTTTTTTATTTTACTCATCAAATCAAATTAAACTCAAAATGTCTTCGTATTTAGTTAGAAGATTACAATTCATGATGTTGGAGTCCAGAAATATTATCACTGCACGTTTTGATCCAAACTTTCTTTAGAATTGAACTCCACTTGGAGAAAGCATCAAAGAGTTGCATTTAGTCCAAATCTGCTAGCAGTTTATACCCATGTCATATAAAAACTCATTATGCAAATTGAAAGCAAATATTTAATATGTTGTATTTGTTGAAAAGTAATCTTGCTATTTTCATGACTTGTTTTGAAGTTTGCATATATATAAGACTGCCAAGTGGAATCAGAATGATATTCTTATTCAGAAAAAGGAATAAATTCTGACTTAAATAGAGAAGAAAACAGTTGTCTACGAGTTAAGTCCAATCTCAGCTAAACCAATCTTTAGATCTTTTTTGTAAATTAATGTTCTTCTTGTGATATTTATGTTGATTTGCTGAAAATAAATGTACCTTGTTCAGTATAATAGGAACAATGCTTAGCACTGTCAAGATTTTTATAGAGCATAGAGGCCTCTGTGTGGAGTTTACTACTTGCTTGTAAAAAGTAAATAATTAAAACTGAATTTATATAGTGTCATCCAAGACATGATTTCACAGAAGGCTGTAGAAAAAAAAGCAGACTTGTGGCCATCGTTTGAATTATCTATAAACATTGATGTCTGACATACTTCACATTAGACAGATAAATGGTTAAGTTGTCACCAAAGAAATGCTTCTGGAGGTGTAATCGTCAAAAAACAGTCATTCACTACAGATTGCATGTATTTGCATGGTTTTAATCAGTCACTTTCTTTTGAACTATGTGCAGCATCGTCCATTTGCTTTACATTTATAATCGTAACTTGCAAATTCTAACTTCTGAATTTAATAAACTCAACTATGCCAACCCGAAGTCGAACTTTCCACTCATAATCTGGGAATATTTCAAACCCCTGATTCTTAGCTCCAATATGGCAACTCCTGATATCAACAGCTGTAAGCTGCGGTGAAAACAACATGACACTCTTGTAAGAGTAAATCAGTGTTACGGGCAGGCCTTGCCTAGGCCTAGAACTGGATGTGAAACCCCTTCTCCTCTTCCTCCTCGTCCTTTCCTCCTCTCCCATAGAGAACTTCGGGACAGTCTCTAATGGATCTGATTGAGGGACTTTGAGAGATTTTTCTAAACTGAACAAATTAAAAGTGGTGTTTGTATGTTGAAAGTACAGCATAAAGTAACATTTGTAAGATTTACTTTGAAGAGTACTTGAACGTCGCCATTTTGACAAACTTCTTTGACTATGCTGACTAGAACGATGTTAATGGAGCACAGCATAAGAATACACCTCATTTCTGTATTTAGTCAAAGCAGCAGACTGAAATCCGTAATGAATTTGATTAAAGATTCTTTTGAGGATTCAGACTTGTTAGAAGTACCATCTTCCTCAGGTAACACTTCCTAGTTTGCCTCAACAATTTTTCAAGTGGACTTTTTAAATGTTCTCCTCTAACATGCTCACTGTTTTTAATTCTTAATTTATTGACCACATTTTTTAGCCCTATGTTTTATTGCAAGTTGTTTTTGAAATATGTAGCATATTCATAACAACTTAAGGTAACTTTTTTTCTTGATTGTGTCTGGAAAACAAAATTATGTGGGAACTGGAAAATACATAACACACTCTGTTTAAAATGCTGTTATCCGTGTAAATTGGCTATAAAAAGGGTTCCATCACAATCTTCAATTCAAATTCCATGGCTTTCCAAACTAATATGGCCAGACCAACCAAAATGTTCACTGTGTTCACTATTGATGGAGGATAATTCTGCAGGCATTAAAATGTTTCAAGAAAATTAATCAAGCAACTTTTTCACAGCTTCTTTCTTCATCAGTCCTTGATCATCTTGTGTTTATTATGAGAAATGGCCCCTGTCTAAACCTGCTTGTGTCACCTTTACACTGCAACCAGGCCTCTCAGTTTCAATTATCTTCATGCACAGAGTGTTCAGTTTTCTTTTTTCCACATTATGCCTCACAAATCTGTGCTCTGGGAAGGCTGTGTCCTCTTCCTGCCTTGTTTTTCCCTTTTTCCATGCAGTCATCGATATCATTGCCTTCCCACACAGACTTGAAAACACAAAGTTAAAGCGGCAGAAGTAACGTTACTCGACCTTCCCACTCATTTCTGTGTTTCTCGCTTTTTGGAAAACAAGAACAAGGAGAAACGCTGATATCTGAAGGGGAAAATGTTACTTATTCCGTTCATAAGCTTTCAAGAAAAGCAATGTGGGGAGTTCTTAAAAAGGTTTGCTCTACGGACGCTTAGGATACTCGGTTCGGGAGGAGTGGAAGCGTTCTTTCATGGTTGAAGCTGGACGTCTGGAGATGATTAGAGACAATTTGTTTCTGTCAGAGCACGAAGCCTCAGCCTTCTGTGTTATGTGTGATAGATAGGATAGGAGGAAAGACTGCACACTTATCAATGAAATCCTTTCACATGGTGGTCCTCTGCCATTACTTGTTTTGGAAAGTATTTCCGAGACCAGATCTTGTGAACATTTTCCATGTATATCTTGAGTCCTGGTATCCAAACTTTACCCTCTGGTTGTTTTTGTCTTCTCTCTCTCTCGCCATACAAAATAAACACTCTAGCCGATGACCTGGCTGATGCTTGTTCTTTGCCTAAAGAGTAGAGATAAAGACAGAGAGGGAAGCGGTGAGTGGTGCAGCAGATCGCCCCCCCCCCACCCCCTCCTCTCCCTTCTGTCCTCCCCAAGGGGATCGGATGTTCTCAGCCGTTATAAGCAAGCAAAGCTGGCGGCCGGCAGACCGTCTGGCTCCAGTGCAGCCCAGGCACACAGACAATGCCAGACCTTCTGTCATGAGGTTTGCTTTCACTGAGGTCAGCTAAACAAGCCTGTAGGCCCTAAACAGAGCCATGTGCACATGCACTGCTCCATCCTCTGAACACACTCAGTTTAACTTACTTTTCCCCCTCTACCTTGGAGGACAGTGTCAGACCGCTGTTTGTGTTGTCTGCGTCTGTGTTTGCAGTGTCAATCTGTCCTGTTGTGTGTGACCTCCTTCTTGAACGGCTGAGAGAAAGAACACTGGAACAGCTCAGCAAATTTTGTATTGGCCACTTTTATTACAGCATGTTAACATGAAAAATTGTCACAGACTTAAAAGGCCATACAAAGGTTTGTAGCCCTTGGAGAAAATATTGTAGTGAAGAGATATAAAATGCAAGGATAAAAATCATCAATCCATGTTCATTTTTTTTTTTTTTTTTTTGCAATAAAAATACAAAACGTGTTTCATGTAGGCTAGTTGCCCCTTTTATTCATGTACTCCAACATAATAACAATTATGCTTATAATGACAATCAAGTGTAACCAGTTACCTTGTAGAGTCCAAAAGTGTGTAATTTAATCTCAGTATCAACACAGCAGCTTTGAGAAGATCTCAGAGGTTTGTTAGAGGGTTCTCAGTGAAGAAACAGAAACAAGGAACACAATTCAGAGAGAAAATTGTTGAAACACATAAAGTAGGTTTAGTGTAGCTCTAGAGGAGCTATAGAAATCCACTGCTCCATTTAAATGAGAACTATAATTTATGCACTCCTGAAATCTGTCATTTTGAGAAGAGTGGGAATATTGGTGAATTGCTTCAAGAAAGTGAAACGTATACACCTCAGAGGTTTGGCACAAGGCACAGGACACATGTGGAGGAAGGTATTCTGTTAAGATGCCTTTATCCAAAACAATATCTGTGGGAAAAAAGGAACACAGTGTTACCAGTGTGATGAAAGGAGTTGGCAACATCATGCTGTGGGGATGTTTTTCTTCAGTGAAGAAATAATACGAAATAAGGCTGCAAAAGATTTAAGAGTTGTTCTGGAGATCTCCTTCCGGTAAAACAACAACCCAGACCAGAGCTGCGTTGGAGTGGTTCATTTCAAAGGATGTTCATGTGTGAGAAACACACAGATTTAAATCTAACAGAGAATTGTTGAGGCAAATTGAAAATCGATTGTCAGACACTTCCCATCCAAACTAACTAAACTTGACCTATTTTTCAAAGAGGAATAGGCAATAAGTTTAATGTCCAGATGTGGAAAGATTGTAGACATCTTTTTTTTTTTTTTTTTTTTTAAAAAGCATGTATTTTAATATTACAAAATACATTAGATATATGTAAATGTAATGTAAAAAGACTTGCATCTGGCAAAGCTGACTATGTACACAGTTTTTAGATTGTACAAATAAGTTGTAAACCATCCCTAAGCACAATTATGTCTCTATATGACTAAAACTCAGTCACAAAGACAAACAACTTTTTTTAGCTGCAAAACTGTTGAGTTCATATTTAGGGAAAGTTTTTACTCAGACCGACAAACATTTCTTTTCATAGCTGATTAAAAGCTATGAAAGTGTTTCACTTTAACGTAATATGATTACATTAAATTAATTTAATGCTTCTTCCTAATCCTGCAAGGATTACGTAAAAAAGTAATCCTGACTGGATATCCTGACATCAGAATTAAGTAAAAACAGGAAATCCAGATAGGACTTCCCTACGGTAACAACTTCCCTACTGAATTAAACATTTTAAGAATTTGTGTCCACAGTTTCTTCTCACTTCCATATCCTAGTGAACATAAAGAGGAATTGACACATCTCATAAAAAATTAAAGATAATTCACCTCTACAGCCTCAATGTGAGTTTGATTTGCTAAGGAACTGAGTATTTCATATCTCTCTTTAAAATAAATTACAGAAAAAGCCAAGAAACAAATTTAGTTTCTTTGCACAAGATGTAATTTGAAGGGATTTTGCATGCATGATGTATAGACTCTTCAGAAAGCAGTCTGTACATCATGCTTTTTAAAGAAAGCTGTTAAAGTTTTATTTTTCACAGAAAGAAAAGCACATTTGTTGCAACTGTGTTTTACAACAGACACACACTCCTTTGTGAAAGAACAAATGGAGGTGAGAGGAGGTTCTATCTGCAGAGTTGGAAGATGCACCAGTCTGCCTGCGCTTAAGAGAGTAACATTTTGTGAGTGAGTTATTCCAGCTGCGGCTTCTTTGTAGCCTGCTGTTTTAGATTTCACAGTCCATCTCTGGTCCTCACTCCCAACAAGCTTCTCAGGACAGAACGACGTCCCCACCACTGCTACCAGCTAGTACAATGCAGAGATATTCTATTGAGTTAGATCAAAGAGCACCAAAATATATTCATATTCTCCTGTTTCCCACAGGTTTAAAAGACACAAGCAGAAATCTAACATTTTGGCAAGGTGCAAACATGACTCCACAACTGTACAGGTAAAACAAGTGGGACAAAATGTGGTGCAATCCCAACACATCCAACAATGTAACTCCTCAACAAGTTACATTGTTGAGGAGTGCTGAGACTTTCCTCTTTCTTATACCAGCTTGGGCAGTTGTCCATGCAGACTGCATAAAAAATGCCACTGGCCACAAAGGAGAGTCACATAATTACTTTGTGGTCAAAAGGACACTAGGAAGTCCTCTTTCTAATTTAAGATGACTATTATTAAGAGTCCTCTGTAAATTGTAAAGTGCACTGTTATTTTTTAAGTTGTCATCAAGCACCATGGAAGTACAAAGGAGAAAGCAAGAACAGATACTTTGCCTTTAGAAGGGAGTAAACAACCAGACCACTATTACAAGCTTAGCTTATGTTTGTGAGCATAAAGTTTATCAGGTGATAAAAATGTTCTTTTACTGAGGTTTTTACTTTTTATTTCTTCTATTAGTGCAAAGTATCCGCGGATGTCTGCCAATCGCATTAAGCTAATAACGTCTGTTTCAAAACATCTTCTTGCATCTTTAGTCTTGATAATTAGTTGCAGTGGCATGATGTACAGTGTCTTCTGAATAATGTTGTGATGGCTACATTATCACAGTGCAGTTCAAAGCTTGTGACTAAAACAAAAAAAAAAATATGCATAAAAAAAGGGAGGTATACATAACCACTGCATTAATTAATAAAATAATAATGCTGGCTGCACAGTTGTTTGGAGGAATGTGCTCAACTATTGCCTCTGCACTTCAGAGTGGTACTTCAGGTCAGAACCAGACCCAGACATAATGGTGTCTTTCTGAATGTTGCCAGAATTGCAGTTTTTGTCAATAGCAATCATTTGGAAAAGTGGCGATTTCAGGCAGACGAGGATCACCACAGGGTGCCTTTAAATCCCACTACTGGGTGCTGCGTTGTAGGGTCTCCAAGCTGCTGCTCCCAAACAACATTTTCTCACCATATAAATCTTCACTTTATGAAGCTGAATTTAAGCTGGAGACTTACTGGTTTTGCTTGGGGAGGACATTGTGTTATTCATTGATGCGCAAGTTTGGTGTTCCAGCAAAACATTTTCACAAGTCACTGGTTTTCTCAGCTGCCTTGTGCTGGCTTTTTTTTCTCACATATCTCTCGATTTTGGTCACGGAAAAGAAATTAACTACTTTTCTGAATATGAACACCTAAATATGAAGGTGTATGCCCTTTTATTGTAGATGCTTAAAATACATTCGTGAGCGTAACAGAATTTAGTAATTGTTGCCAGGTCTATTGAAACTAAATGACTGACTCAAATCAAATGTTTCCCTTCCTCCACTTTGGCCTGCTACAACTCTGCTTTCAGTCCATCTTTCCCCTTTGCAGCTCCTTCTTCCCCTTTTCACCCACCCCTGTTTTTTTTTTTTATCTCTAAATCAGCTGCCCTTGGATTACTGGGGCTTGTGGAGGTCTATCAGAAACACGTGTGGAGGTTTGGAGGCGGCCGATGGGAAGTCCTTAGCGGGCAGCTCACCCTCGTTTCTGACCAAAGAGCTGGAGCCAGTGGGGGAGAAAAACTCTCAGTGAGTTCAAAGAGAGAAACTTATTGGCTTTTTACAGGATATTATTTTCCACTGAATGGATGTGAAAAAAAGAGAGAAAAATCTTGCTCTTAAGCGGCTATGTCTGTAAAACGTAGCAGCCAAGTGGAAAACTGGATCACTGAAACACTGCTTGACTTTTAGCTTGTGAATATTCTGCCTTGAGTCCTGGACTGACTAATCCTGTATTTGTGTAGTTGCAAATTATAAAATTAGGAACATGATTTGGAGGGATTAACAACAATAACTGATCACTCTTAAAAGCAGCAACTAGTATATACATTTTTAAATGCACCAAAAATGTGATATTTTGGGACGTCTGCTCATATTCCTACAGTTACTATACACAGAGAAATGTGCTTGAAAGTGAGCTATGGATGTTTGTAAACGAGCAAAAATAGCTTTGAAAACCATTTACGCATATGTTACACTGCCACCTTGTGGACTCTACTCGTAATGCCCCTGTCTAAAACCAGCCTTGCGTTAGCCCCTTTATTTTTCTTTTTTCAAATTGTGCCAATATGTAAAAAAAAATGTGAGAAATGTCTAATAATAAATTTTTTAGTTTAAATTTGAGAGTTCCCATATAGTTTTCTGAAAGTACCTACAAAGTTGGTATGTTCTGGTAAAGTAACCAGTAAGTAAAGAGATAATCAGTAAGTCCCAAGAAAGTTTCCTGAAAGTGCCTTCTTGGTTAAAGAGAATACCTGCTAAGTGGGAGTGTAATATCCAAGTTATGTGAAAGTAACTAGTAAGTGCCAAGAATATTTTCTTAAAGTATCTGGTACTTTCTTAACTGTTTCTGGTTAGTTCAGGAAAGTGTTTTGCATATTCTGAGGAAGCATCATGTAGGTTACAATAAAATGTCATGGAAAGTACCTGGTAAGGTCCAGAAAATACCAGCTAAACTAAATTACCCATCCTCTGTATTATTTTTTTTTCCTGGAGATGTTATTGGAAATTTAACACGGTAAAAATATATATATAATGAGATATTTTCCAACAAGGATTGTGAGCTTTTTGTGTGCTTTACATGGAGTACAGGAATCACCTTTAAATGGAACATGTTCCATTGAAAATGACAGAAAACATATTTTGTAAAACATTTTCTGTCAAGTCCTAGAACAACATTGTCTCTTTGAATTACAAACCTGTCAACAGGTTGAGTATGTGCATAGGTTATCTGTACAGTATTTTATTATTTTTGGCATTTCTCTTAGTGACATTGTCTACAGAAGGAAACAGTCATGAATATCTATAACATCCTTCCTTAAACAACACACTCCAGTGTCTAATGCTATCATGTTTAGCAAAACTCCACCACTTCTTCTCAGTTAAAAATCAACATCAACAGTGAACAAGCAAACTGGTTTCTTCTTTACCTGTAGTATAAAGCATCTTGCAGAGACATTGTGTCAAAACAGGTAAAAATAATCTTTCACTGTTAACTACTGAGCTGAGAGCAAGCACAAGAAGAGGCCAAAAGGAGAATGGAAAAATCCATGGCATTTAGGTAAAGCCATGTCATAAAGGCAGCACTAATGAGCCGGAGAGGGGGAGGGAGGAAATTGTTTACATATGGATTTGAAAGAACACAGACATCACGGCTATGTTTCGTTCTTAATGAATCAAAGTGATCCCGGTGTTTGTTTCCCCTTCCTGCCTCTGCCACACCACTCCTATTTTGACACCCACTTTGGTTTTTGTTCAAAATCAACCTGAGCACTGTTAAACTTTTAGCTTCTCATGAAAGTATAGTTTTTAAATTAGTTAAAATGGCAACATTTTAAGATCATCCAGAAGGATTGTGGTCCTGTATTTCTTCTTTTTCTTTAGGGTTTCTTATATTTTCTCTATTATTCTATTCTTCAAGTTTTCCATGTGGAGAAAATTTTATTTTAAAGTATTACTTTCACTTGATATATTTCCATTAAGAATCTAGTCTAAGGCAGAAAGTACAAAACTGCTTGCATAAAAATAATAAGGGCACTTTACTGGGAAACACCAAAAACAATGATGAGTCCAATAAGAGCTCCTTACTGCCTACAGCTCTCTGAAATAAGCAAGTTTTAATGTTCAAGAGTAATGCTTAATTATCCATACATGGCCATTTACAACTGAATTGCCAAAGGGCCCCAGCTTCACAACACTCCCATGTCTATTAGAAGATATTATTGCATTCAGTCAAAATTATTCACTGCATTACCCACGATTCATAGCATGTATTAACACAAGCAATTTCATGCATATGACTACAGTGGGTCTTAGCAGGGGGGCCTCTAATTGCTTTGAAACTAATTTCACAATCATTAGTTTTGGTGGTGATGTGACTGACAGTGTTTTTACTAAATTTTGCAAACCGGACTTGTTTCACATGTTGTGCATTGAAATCTACATAGATAAACGAATGATTTACTACATGGGTAGCTCTTTGCTCAGGACATAATGTCCACTGTCAATTTATATTTTCAAAGAAATTTCTTTTGCACCTTAACAAAATGCTCAAAAAACAAATGACAGCAATACTTTTATTTCTTGAGCAAGTTTTTGGACCAATCCCTGGGAGCAAATGATGGGTCTTTTGTAAATACATTCTAACAGCTTAAGGTGCAGGCCAAACTGAAAAGCCATTTCGCCTCAAGGTGAAGTTAATGATCCATGGCCAAGTGCTGCATGCTTTCCATATGTAAGATGAGGAGATATTTTTGCAAATCCACTGACTCAACCTAATGCTGTTATGGGCCATTGTTCACAATAAACATGCAAATTGTGTTTAGGGAATAGCACACAAGTCAGTGGGTTAATGACACTGATTCAAGAATAAATTATAATCACAGAGTGATGGCTGTTTGCTAAATAAGAAAAACAACTGAAAGCATGCAGATAAAGCATAAGGAGACAAAAATTAAAAGAGCAAAATGCTCTTTTTAAAAATGTCATTAAATTAATGCTGATCCTATTTGATTTGAGTGCCTAAAGAATATGTGGCACAGAGACAAAAAGTAAAAAAGTATATTATTTATTTATTTTTACCTCATTATTTTTTATTTAATGCACACAAAAGAAGAATTAGTAATAGAAAACTGTTAATAATTTAACACTACCAAAATTCTGAATACATGTTCAGAACCAATAAGTTTCCCTGAACCAACAAAACTCAGCAGAGGTGAAAGAGCCAAAAGAACTTTTGTAGTGAAATAATAAAGCCGCTAGGTGGCGGTATGTCATCACCTCAACGTTCATTTTATTTTTAGTTTGAAACTGAAGAGAACTGTCCAGAATTTTTTATGGAGAAGGGTAATGTTAATTTTTGAAGGTTGACAATGAGATTTTAATTAAAAGGAAAACTCTTGGCACACCCAGGACCATTTTCACATTTTGACATGTTACAACCTTTGACTTCAAAGTATTTTATTGGGATTTTGTAACAGACCAACAAAAATGTGCTTTATTGTGAAGTGGAATGAAAATCATACATGGCTTTCAAAATCAGAGACTGTTACCTACATTTATTTCAACCTTCTTTAATCTGATGCTCCTTCACCAAATATAGTGGTATCTCCTTATTTGAGGAGGTAAGTAAAAATGTTGAGTTCTCATGTATGTTATTTGATCTGAGTCCAAATCTAGCTGGTCTGTGAAAGCCTCCTGGGTTTGCTGGAGAACATTTAAGAACAAACACCATTATGAAATTGAAAGAACGATTTAGCAAGATGTGGACAGATTTACAGCAGGTTTATGCTATAAGTCATGTCCCAACATTTGAGAATCTCATACAGCACTGTTCAATTCATAATCTGAAAATGGAAAGAGTAAATCAAAAGTGGAAGCTTATCAGAAAACGATCGTACATTTAGAGATCCACAGCTCAGGTGGGAGAATCCGTAAACAGGACTGCTATAAATTTGGAACAACACAAGTGGGTTTTATACAACAGTGGTGAGAAGAAAGCTGTAGTTGCAAGCAAGATATAAGAAAGTTTGCAGTTTGACAAACACATAGGGGAAATGATAAACATATAAAAAGAATGTCCTGTGGTGAGATGAGATCAGAAATTGATTTTTGGGGGACCTACATCTAAAACACTACATGGTGGAAACTACATCATCCTCACAGTGTACTGTGGTGATGATTCTTTCCTCAAGACAGGGAGACTGATGAAGTTGATGGGAAGATGAATGGAGCTAAATATAAGATAACTAGCCTCTCAGTGTTGGTTGACTGGGACTCCATATAAATGCGTACCACATATTTCAGATTTTCATTTATTAATTTGTATCCTTTGACTTTAACTCAACAATTATGCTTTTCTTTGTGTTGGTCTATCACCACAGGTTCCAGTGTAACAGATTTTAAAAAATCTTTAGATCATAATGGGACAAATTGTGAAACAAATTCAAGGGGCGTGAATACATTAAAATTAGACAGAAATAATCCACAGATCTGAAATCTACAGAATGACAACAACTGTAGAGATGCAGGTGGAAAGGTTCAAAATTACATCTTCCCATAGTTCTGAATCCAAAGGAATGACCAGAAGTAAGGGACCGGGGCTGGGTTGGGTCAGAATGGAGACAGGTCCTCATACTGCCCCAGATTTGGAGCTGCCACTGAGAGACTGATGGCTGCAAGCAACAGATAACAGCTTGTAGCAAGAGGAGAGATTAAGGAAACACGGCAGAGATTGTAGGGGGAGCCGGTCGCCACCCCACATGCACATGGGTCTGTAGTAAAAAGCCACGCTTCTAATATGCTGCAATAAGCTGTTCTGTAATAATACATCTGTGAGCAGTAAATATGAACTTACTTAAATATTATGTTGTAAGGTATCATTCATCCAGCAGATTCTATTTTGAAGCAAAACTGTAATTTTAGCTGAATCATCTATGCTGTAAAAAGCTAAGACTTTTGATGTTTTAATTTTTATTATTATTTAAAATTCGCATTTTTCTAAATAGTTGCACAAAATTCATTTTATACAAACTGCTATTGATGTAGCAGAGTCCCAGCAGATTTGGCTCCTCCACAGTGTTGTCCTTGTTTCCCATACTCCTCAGTGAGCCGTCCTTCCCTGTGCCATTTGCAGTTATTACTTATTCGGCCAGCCGCCGTGCCTTTTGTCCAAAATCATTCCACCCTCTGTCTCTAAGACCTTCTCCCGCCCCGCAGTGGCCCATCTGCCCCCTTGTCTGACACATACAGCACAGCTCTCCATTCCTTTCACACACAAAAGCTCACCATACCAGCTGCCCCAGTTCTTATCCCATGGCAGTAAAAGGTGATGGCCTCAGTGTTTTCTGTTCTTCAGCATCACTAGAACATTGTTTTTAACTTGGATTTTAGCTGAACAGAAAAAAGGTATGGATGGACATTTCTAATTTTTAGATATGGATAATTTGGTTTTTAGTTCATAGCAAACAACTGGCCTATTGGTTGGACACAAGATATGGAATATAAGTCTTTTCTAACAAACAAAGTAATAATTGGATTAAGAAAATGTGCATAATTCCATTTATTTTATCACCCTAACGGTATTTATTAGCATAAACTCAATTTAATAAGGTGTGCCTTTAAATACAAAAAGATACTTCCTGACAGTTCAGCAGGGAGTTGAGAAGGTATCCTTTACCATTACTTTTCCTTCGACATCGCCAAGACAGCTCTAATATTTATTTAAGAAGGAAGTAATCTGCCATGCCAAATATGCGCTTAAAATAGACAGCAGTCATTGACAGTGGTTATAAATAGAGAAAAAGGAAGAGAGGTTGATCCTCTGAGGCAGCTTTTTAATGGCAATGGCACACTGTTGTTTACTAAAGTCTGTAGTCAAGAGCTCGCCTGTCAATAATACCATAAAAATCTCAAATACCCCTGAATTTAGTCATCTTCCTCAGCCAGTTTTGGAAAGAAGCCTCTGAAGGGAAATTAAATCACTTTTATGAGAGGATCAAAGGGATCACTCTAAAGGATTTTCTATTTGTAGACACACTGGAAGCGAGGGCTGGATCACTTTACATTGATGACAGATCTCTTTTTCCATTTCCTTGAGCTTGGTGTTGAATTATCCAAACATGTTCAACTTAGATGCCTTCATGTGTTAAAAATAATTACCATAAATTAATTGGAGAATGTAAGAGAAGATGTTTTTTTTTAAACAGCGTTCTAATCTTAGCATTGCAAAAGGATTCACGTCCCTATTTGTTGCTTTCCCCATTTCCCCATTCACACCTCAACCTGTAGTGTATTTTATTGAGGTTTTAATTGTACACTAACACAGAGGCCAGCACTTTTTCCTCTGCTGCAAGTCTTTTAGGGTATTTCTACCAATTTCGGCCACACAGAGTGCAAGTTTTTTGTATATTGTTTCCCAAATAGCATAAGATCACTCAGACTGGATGAAGAGCATCAATAAAAATTCAATTTCAAATCTTGCCATATTTTCTCAACTAGATTTAGGTCTGGGCTTTGACTGGGCCAATCTAACACATTTGATCCGTTGTAGATCTGTCCAAATGTTTACTGCTCTTCTGTAAGAGGCTTTTGAAGCCACTAATGCGTTTTCTTCCTCCATTTTGTCAACTATAGCATAGCTTCGCTCTCTCTGCTATCCCCACAGAATGATGATGCTAACACCTTATTTCATAGGGAGGGTGGTATTTGAGGGACGTCTCACCTTTAGATTTGTGCAGCTCCTCACAGGCTACAATGGGTCTCTGAGCTGCTCCTCTGACTAATGATCTTGTCTGGTTTGAGAGTTTCAGTTTGTTGGTAGGGTTGAGGTAACACAGCTCAGGGTGTTTGTTTTATAAGCTTCACCTAACTTCATCCCTGACCTGTCTCTTGGTATCTGAGGCTTTCACAGAACAGTCGTATTTATACACAAATTAAGTAACATCAAGTAAGATTAATACACTCTGTTTAGGTGTCTTCTGAAAGCAATTGGCTATATAACGGATTTTATTTAGAAGCAGCATATTGATGTGGGGTGTGTGGTGGGAAGATCGAAGTTTAAAGTTTGCTTTTTGAGCTCTTTTTTTTTTATCAGATTATGTTTATTTTCATTGCATTGAACACTATGGCAATGTATGAGGATGCAGGTGGAGGGCAGACCAGCTGACTGGTGGGTAGGCGGAGGCAGGCAAACAATCTGGCTGTACTGGGGGCTGCTGCTGTTTTACTCCGACAGACAGGCAACCTGAACGGACTGGACCTTGACGCGAGCCGCTGTTACCGAGCTCCAGGGAGCAACCAGCCTCTGGGAGTTTAGTCCAACAAGCTACACCCAACCGAACCTTGATTACAGCAACAGCGAGCTGTTCTTTGTGCAGCCCTGGAGGTTATCAAATTAAATCAGAACCCCGTAACCACTTGAATTAAGTGACATTTAATATGTCCATATTGCCGTTCACTCCTCCGATCGTGAAGAGGCTACTGGGCTGGAAGAAAGGAGAACAAAACGGGCAGGAGGAGAAATGGTGCGAAAAGGCTGTCAAAAGTCTCGTGAAGAAGCTGAAGAGGACGGGACAGCTGGAGGAATTGGAAAAGGCCATCACAACACAGAATATCAACACAAAATGCTTAACCATACCCAGGTAAAATCACAGGGCGCAAACTGGTCCAAGTGGCTCAAATAGCAGCTATTACTGATGACAGCTAATGTTAGCCCACGGCTGTAGAGCTAGCCTGCTAGTTAGCTTGAGCTAGCATTAGCAGTTAATATTAAATCAGGTTTTATTTGATAGCGATGCTTTAGCTGAGATTTTCTTTGTCCTATCAACTGCAAAGAGTATGCAATGTTTAAAATTGTTTCCCAGGTTGTTGTTACTATCTTTAGTTAACAAAATATCAATTATATTTACAGATAATTAGCCAACACAACAGCTCAGCTTCGTTCAACAAACATATAAAATTAAAACAATTAATAGTGGCATCAGATGTCTAATTTATTATTATAATTGTACTTTTTTGGTCAGAAGACTTTGTTAGTCCGTGTTACACAGACTATTATAAAATATGACTTAATCCCACAGTTTATAACAAATTTTCAAATATACTCTTCTGGGACAGGAGTACCTCATGTTTCCCTAGTGTTTCCCTAGCAATTGAAGCTGGTGAAGAGTGTGTAAATATGTTATGCGGTTAGCTCCAGTTCATCAGCTGCTATGTAAACATTTCCACAGTTCACATATGTGATAAAACACAGCGGTAGAAATCTGGCAGAGCAGAGCTCTGACTAACAGAGGATGTTTAGACTGGGGTGTTTGCACTCTGGGAAAGTTGTATTAGAGGTTTGCGTTTGGGATTCCCCATAAGGCAAACTGATCTTTCTTCTATAATAGCTTGTCAGACAGTTGGTTGTTTATTTAGTTGACTGAGTGATTAAAATGAGCCTTACGTAAATAAACAAACAAATAATTTGGCTATGTTTTAAGAGTTTAGAGCTGGCTCTTGAATGAAAGCGTTTCAAGCGATTACTTTTCAAGTTTATGTTTGGTAACTTTCAATACTGAATTGGTCATGTTTCTTTTTAAGTACATTTGTAGGTCCAAT
The DNA here is from genome assembly GCA_903067095.1 of Girardinus metallicus. NCBI lineage: Eukaryota > Metazoa > Chordata > Actinopteri > Cyprinodontiformes > Poeciliidae > Girardinus > Girardinus metallicus. The sequence goes on along the minus strand of CAEGAE010051839.1, from coordinate 19,042 downwards.
TGCAAACAAAGCTAGTTGCCCTCTTTGTTATTTTACTTATCAGGAATACCATGGTGACCCACTTAACATAAAAATAAGTGTTCCCTCCCCCCCTTTGCTGCCAGTACAGCATGGATGCTTTATAAAAGTGGTTCTCAATCATAATCCTTAGGACTCACTGCTGACACACTTAAATGAATGTTTGGTTAACTGGCTTCTGCAGCATTTGATGACATGTTGAGGAGCTAATGCAGTCATTTTAATAATCTATGATGGAGCGCAGGTGCATCTAAACATGAAGGATACTTGGCCCTAAGGACCAGGATTGAGAACCCCTGCTATAGGACCTTAAAAAAATATGAGCTATTTGGAGGCTAATTCCATCGTGTAGCAATTCAGAAATAAACTCTGAAACCTACAACAGAATGTTTTTTCACTGGCACCTTGTAGTAGCACTTAACATCCTTGCCACAGAGGGTTGGTAATTTGCTAATATTTTTGCCTCTCATCAGAACTTCCAGAACACGTAATATGGCATTCTGGTTGTATGTTCCAGGTCTTTAGATGGACGTCTGCAGGTCTCGCACAGAAAAGGTCTTCCTCATGTGATCTACTGTCGCCTGTGGCGCTGGCCGGACCTGCAGTCTCATCATGAGCTGAGGGCTGTAGATCACTGTGAATTTGCCTTTCACACCAAGAAGGATGAAGTGTGCGTCAACCCCTACCACTACGAGAGGATAGAGACACCAAGTGAGTGTAATGATTGCTATGCTGTACAGTTTTCTGAACTCACTTAGCAAACTGTGAATGGAATTAAAGTGATCTTTTGCACTTTTCCAGTTTTGCCGCCTGTTCTAGTCCCACGCCACACAGATATACCTGCGGAGTTTCCACCACTGGATGACTACAGCCCATCGATACCTGAAAATACCAATTTCCCTTCTGGCATTGAGCCTCAGAGCAACTATATTCCTGGTGAGACATTGTGCCTCAAATTTTAAACTGTGAAGTTGCTTTCTATCAAAAAAATCGAACTTCTTTTTACTACATATTTTAAAAGAGAAGTTAGAAAACATATTATAGGAGTCTGACTGTAAGCAGAAACATCTCTGGATGACTGCATCGGTTTTTTTTATTTATTCCATTGAAATGTGATCTGTTCCAACATGTTTACTGGTGTATGACAAACTGTTATAGTTTCTGTCCATACGCATAAAAAACATTTCGTCCTTTGAAAGTGTGACGCTTACAGGTTTTGGATGTTAGATGTGTTGTATTTTGCAGAAACTCCCCCTCCGGGGTATCTGAGTGAGGATGGTGAGACAAATGATCACCAACTCAACCACAACATGGACACAAGTGAGCCCCACAACTACATGCACTACCAGAGCCTTCATTTTCTATAAACCTCTCATCACAACCATGATCCAACCCTGCACTCTGTTTCAGGTTCACCCAGCCTTTCACCCAACCCTGTTTCACCCACGAACAATAATTCTGGTAAGTAAAATGTTTTTGTATTTTGTATTGAGAATTTTAACACCATTATGGATTTTAGAGCTTATGCTTTGTAAGTATGTTATGCCTAACTCTAATCTCTTTCTCATCATCGTCAACACCTTCAAATCAAGAGTTGTCTCTAATCTTATATTTCTGCTTTTTTTTTTTTTACTTTTTTATAATTAGCCTATTATTTCTTTTTTATCATGGCCTTTTGTTTTTATGTTGCATTAAAGCATTGTTACTGACAAGTCTTCCATATATAAAGACTGCATGATTGGTTGATTACTAGTTTAAATCACAATTGTTGAACTTTACTGGCCAGAGCTTTTTGTAAAATGAATCAAACATGGTTGCTGTTTGCTTTGCAGTTTGGTTTTAGGATAATGTTCATTATTTATAATAAATATGTAGATTTTTTTTAAGTGGAAGAAAGACATACAAAAAATCTTTCTACCTTTATTATAATGTTACTTGTTGCCATAATAAATGTTGCTTTAAAGCTTTTTAAGTGGATTTAATATTCAGTAATTTTATATATTTACAAATATTGGATTTAAATTTAGTCAGTTGACTTGAGTGTATACTTGACAACTTGGTACTATTCCCTTCATCTAAACTGGAATTATGCCATTAATGTAATTATTATGACAATGTATCAGTTTAAGGAATGCATTTTATTTCTCTACTTTGTGTTGGTCTCTCACTTAAAATTCCAATTAAATAAATTAAAGTTTGTAGGTGTAATGTGACAAAAAGTATAAAAAAATAAAGATCAGGGGTATTAATGTTTTTGCCAGGCACTTAAAATACTTGTGGTCTGCAGATAGCGCATGACCACATCATATTTTATTGCAGTAGTGTTCCCTGCTGAGAATAGAAAGGTTTTCATTTGCCTTTTATAACTTTTTTTTTCTTTTTTTGATTGTGGACATTGCAACTCACCAGCATGGTGAGCAGAATAATTTTATTTCTTAGTTATGGTTTATTTGTACTGGTCCATAGTATAAGATTATTATGTATATTGAGTCACTTGAGCTTGCATCTGCTAATGTCTGTTATTTTTCCACTAATCCAGACCCACAGCCTGTGACGTATTGCGAATCAGCCTTCTGGTGCTCCATCTCTTACTATGAGTTGAACCAGCGTGTTGGGGAAACCTTCCATGCATCCCAGCCCTCTCTCACAGTAGATGGATTCACTGACCCCTCGAATTCTGAGCGCTTCTGTCTGGGCCTGCTGTCCAACGTCAACCGGAACTCAGCTGTAGAGCTCACTCGCCGACACATAGGTGCACACTTTTTTTTTTTTTTTTTCAGCCAGTCTTTTCATATTTATGCTTTGAGAAATATGTAGGTTGCAGGTTGTTTGCTTGGCTGCAATCATTTCTGTTCCTTTTCCAGGACGTGGCGTGAGGTTATATTACATTGGGGGAGAGGTGTTTGCAGAGTGTCTTAGTGACAGTGCCATCTTTGTTCAAAGTCCTAACTGCAACCAGCGATATGGGTGGCATCCTGCCACAGTGTGCAAAATACCTCCAGGTCAGTGTGAAACTAATGGTTATAACAATGAAACTAATCCGAGGTGAAATCCAGTGTCCTCCACACTTAGGAAAACTGCTGATAAAGATTTGTAGGTAATCTTTATCAGCAGTAATTCCTTGTACTGAAGTAGCATAATCTTTGATTTGAGTTTTTAGAAAAATCCTTCCTTTAATGACAGTAAATGTCATCTGTTGAGAAAGTTTTCTAAAATCAGTACTACTAAACTTGCTTTATATTTTACTTTTTAAGATTATCAATGTAAACTTTTAATTAGTAAGTTATAACTTGAGCTGTAAAGTTCTATAAAAACAACACTTATTTGTTCTATGCACTGTTAAGTTTAAATATATTTTTGCCAGGATGCAACCTGAAGATTTTTAACAACCAAGAATTTGCTGCCCTCCTGGCTCAGTCGGTCAATCAGGGCTTCGAGGCTGTTTACCAGCTCACCAGGATGTGCACCATTCGCATGAGCTTTGTCAAGGGTTGGGGAGCTGAGTATAGGTAAGTATGGTTGTTTACCTTTCATATTGAAGTTTTAACTGCCTAATACTTAATTTAATATTTTTTATAGATACACAGTAATGATTTTGATGGTCAGAAATTCAAAAAACTTATTTAGGATGCAGTGAGTTTGACAGGGATATACCAATCGGACAAGCTAATTGCAGAAATGAAGTTGTCTTCCTCTTTTCAGAGCACATACACTAACATTCTTTATACAAATACTTAGATGATTTGTAAATCAGTGATGCAGGAGAGACACTGTATCCAGTTGCTGGATTGTTCCCTTTTAGTATAATATAAAAAATTAACATTACATGACAAAGAAAAAATTAAGTGCAAAAACATTACAGGGGGTAAATTTGACTATTAACAGAGCCATTGGTTTTTCAGGGTGGGGAGTTGCTGTTTTTTTTGTATTTGCTGCCCACTTTTCCCACAGCTTTGACTGGAACCCCATTGTTCCTCAAGCAAAGGGTAATTTTTTCCATGAAGAAGATCTCTCCCAAAATTTCTGTCCTATGATCCAACTTTGGTGGTCCACCTTTGAGCCAATTCCTTGTGAGAATCTTGAGGAGGTACTGATCCCCTTTTTGAAGAATGTCACTACGATCAGAAACCAGCAGGAAAGTTTTCGGAATCCCGTACGCTGGTATGTTTTTGTAAGGTCGGAAGGATATTGTCCCAAAATGATTGAAGTGTCCCACATAACCAATGTATACAAGAGTGATTGAGGTTGTTGGATTTTTTTCAATTAGATAAATGTTGTGTAGTTTTACTAGTGACAAATAACATCTTTAATGAGGGTGACATTAGTCAGCCATTTAAAATTTTTTATAGATTCCTTAAGTTCTGTCGGATAATGGTGAGGGTGCAGCTGTGACAGAGGGGAAGTAATATATGCGGTGGTGTGGTGGACATATTTCCAAATCCTTCTGCAGTGGGGATTTCCACTTGACTGTGGATTTGTGCGTGTTGTGTTTCTGCCACCAAATACCACAGAGAAAAGCATCTCCAGTAAAGACTTAAATGACTTCAGGAATAGCCTGCAAAGTTGCCTTTAATGTTTGTGTTAATTCATTTAAAGCTACTGAGTAAGATATGTATTTAAATGCAACACATTTAAATGACCATGACTTGTTTCTCAAGAACTTTTCATATTTAGCACAGTGATCCAGCATAGGCAAGCTCCTTTCTAATAACAGTCTGTGCATCTCTATTCCACAGACGTCAGACAGTGACCAGCACCCCCTGCTGGATAGAGCTGCACCTTAACGGTCCTTTACAATGGCTGGACAAGGTCCTCACACAGATGGGCTCTCCCAGCATCCACTGTTCCAGTGTCTCTTAGGAAAACTAGTCCCAGATATGCAACTGAGTGCAAGTCACTTAGGAAAAGTCAACGTTTTGTCTGTGATGAAACAAGAAGCATCATTCATTTCATGCAGGGGGACTTCACTTAATCAGAATATCAATGAAAATTTTATTTTCAGTAAGTCAATCTAAGAACTATATAGATACACTACTGACAGAGTGATAGATACCCAGTATTTATTTCTGCTGTTTCTGGTGAATATGATTGACGGCAAATGAAAACACAAGATTCAGTTTCCTGGAATATTAGTCTCGCATAAAACCACTAAAAATGATTTTTAAAGCAGAAATTTTGGCCTTCTGAAAATAATTTCCATATGTCGTACATTATATGCACTCGGTACAAGCTGATTTTGGATTATTTACTGCATCAATGTATGCTCATGGTTTTCCAGAGAGGTCAAGAACGCCCAGGTTGCTTCAGGTTGGGTGTTTCTGATCAGTACTTCGTAGCTTCTCTAAGGAGTTTAGATCAGGTAAGTTTGCCATCCTGTCAGGCATAGGAAAACTATTGCCAATAAAGCAATTATTGGCAGTATGGGCAGGTGTGGAATCGGTATCTCCATAAAGCTTGTCAGCAGAGGGAAGCATGAGCTTTTCTAAAACTTCCTGGCAGATAGCTTCACTGATGTTGGACTTGTTAAAACACAGATAACTGACACCAGTAATGACATTGCACCTCTTTGTGCCTAACCCTCCTGGTGGAGGAAGTTGTACTGGTGTCTACAGCTAATAACTTTACCATGATTGTGTAGGTCTAACAATATTTTTGCTAAAAGAAAACATGTCTTATTCAAATATTCTTAGAAACTGAATTTCAGGGGTCGTACAGTTGTAATACTCAACTATTAAAATGAACAGAAATAAATGCCTTGCAAAGATCACTCTTTAAAACACTGTATGAATGAAATTACTTAGAGCAGGGCTTTAATGATATTCTAATTTTAGATGCACCTGCATCTGAAAGACCTCTCTCCTGTGCAAAAGAGATTGAAATCAATTTAAAATGCTTTATTTTGCTTCATTCGTTGTATGGATTTATTCTTTACAGAAATTTAAAATGTGTGTTCCCCAAGTTTAGATCATGATACAGGTTTAGCTTGACCAATTGTTTTTTTCAGTGACTTAATCAAGATTAATTATGTGCCCATTATTTCTCAGACTCAGTCTCACACACTTAACAGAGAGGGGAATTAAATGATACATGAAATAACTTGAAAAGTATTCAGTTGCACTTTCATGTAATCTGTATTTTAAGTACACACTACTTCCTAAATAGGGATTTATTTATATAAATTATCTAATTTATGATTCAATTGGTATTTTGTCTACACTAAGAAAAAACAAAGCACTATTGTTTCTGTAAAAAAAAAATGATGAACTATTTTCTTCTCTGAAAGAGACATAGAAGTTATTTTTGCATATTGTCTGGCATAGGAATCTATTTTTGTTATTTCCTAAATAAGACTGTAAATAAGCGATTAGAGCTTGTAATTTCATGTTGGCGAAAAGTTTGAAATGGTGGACCTGATGGACCTTTGCTGTAGCGCTCACTGATAAGACTTTAATAACCCCAAACTTGAGTTGCATAACCTGCTTCTAACCTGCGTGAGCTGGTTATACATGTCTGGAACAGATTTCTGTATCAAACCTTATTTATTTCTCAATAAGGCACATTGCAGATCACATTTGTCTTGTAGGAGGTTAACTGAATTTAGACACCATGTGACTGTGGGGTGAAAACAAGAAATGCTACTTTTATTTCTTTTACCAACAGGTAACGTTTTGTGATTCATTGTCCTTATGAGTAAATGATGTACTTCCAGTTTACTGTTCATCACTTTAACATTGTAATGATTGCTTGCCCAAAAACACTGTATGGGCAGTATGTACAATGTTATTATATAAGGCATGTGTTTTTGATCACTGTCTGATTCAATGCTCATCCTGCACTTACAGTACATAGAACTGTTACCATGTGATCTGTAACGCCAACATGGTAGTTGCCTAAACACTGTGTACTATAGTGCATTATGTCGTTTGTAGACTTCTGTGTTCTCTTTATTTTTATCGTGGCTTTTCTGGGCCAAGTCTTACATACATGTAGCCTTTTTGCCTTCGGTCAAATGACTGAAACAAATTGTTCTAAATGTGAAATTTTATTAAAAAGCAACAGATAAGACTTCTCAGTGTTTTTTAAAATATTTAATTATGAATCCAAACCTATCTCCTGATAATATCTGCTACTATTATGGAGGTTAAAGAGTAGGCAAAGTCAACCCTCAATTGTGTTTAACTCTACAGAGTTAAACACAGTAGTTTTTAATTTTGTTTTATGGCGCGCTGGCTAAGAAGGTGTTTTCAGCAAGTCGGTGGTATGTCCCTACTAGCTTAAATAACTCGGATGGGATGCAGATGGTCATTTTGCAGCAATTTCCCATCTTTAGGGATTATGTTTAGTTCCATCCATTTTTCTCTCAGCGCAGGCAGGTTCCATGTCCCTGCTGGATGTGTGGCAACCCCATGATGTTGCTGCCACTGTGAAACCTGACTGATGGTGTTATCAGAATGATTTGCACTCTTAATTTTCCATCACAAATAGTATTTAGAATGTAGGCCTAAAGGTAGATATGTGATCTCTAACCAGTGTACTTTCACCCACATTAGTTGTGGCACACAGGAACTCTTATCTCTCTTGCCACTCTCATGAAAACCAGATTTGTTGACTGCATTAGTAATCCACACCTTAGCTGTGTCTCTGCAGTCCCATCCAGAGTGACCATGCAGCTTCATTTCTAATCCTGTCTGCTGTGTTTATTGGTCTTCATTGTTCTTTTTTCTTTTTAAATACTCTTAATTACTAATAAGATGACTTAAGGCAACTGGCTGTGATATATTTCGAGGCGTCACAGAAAAGTGGATTGACTTCAAAAATATACAGTATTTTCCAGATTTTTATTTGCAAAAAATTAAAAAATTAACATTTATAATTTTCAATTATGTACTATTTTATGTTGGTCTGTCACATGAAAGCTCAGTAAATTAATTAGCCTGTGGTTGTGACAATGTAGAAAGGTTCAGGGGATGTGATTGCTTTTGCAAGACACCATATGCTGAACAGCAGAAATGCCAGCAATACTGCACTTTATTTCAACTACTCATTTTATTTGCTGAAAAGTTTCATTTTCTGCATATCTTATTTGGTTCAACCAAATTGCAGTATGCACCCTTGAAGACTAGTGTTCACAAATACATGAAAGTCACAATGAAACCGAAAAAAAAAGGTTTTATGTTGATTTATGAGAACGTGAATTAAGTCTCTTACATGGATAAGGCACATATGTAACAAATACATGTTGATATTACCTACAAACAAATTACGAATCAGATGTCCCACGTTATTTTTTTTTTACCTCAATACCAACCACATATTCAGAACCACACAGGGCTAAAACACATTTAAAAACCCAGGGGAAGAAGGTTAAAGACCAGGGCCACTCATGGCTTACCCTCTAAATAGTATTTCTGCATACGTCATCCTAAAACTCTTATACAACTATTCTTACAGCGCCATCTGTAAGCAAATCCACCTTCCAAGTATGACCAGGATGTCCACATTGACACCCATGTGGGTTCCAGGAAAAATGGTGCAATCAGAGGAATGAAGACAGAGTCACTGATATCTGATTCTAGCTGTCTTCACCTGAAGACAATCCATCTATTTCATCTTCTTCCCCACCAATTGCCATCCAAAAGGCTTTTGCCACCTGGAAAACAAAAGAGAAACAAATCAGTTTTCAGATGTGCATTTCTGAACGGAGCCTTTATTCTTGTAAACCGATCCAAAATAATTTTCCACTGGAGTACAATATGGAGTGCCTTGCAAAGTAATCATCCCACTTCTATGGGGGATTATGAATACATTTCCAAGACACTGTAGCTTTAATTGTTGTTCAAGCAAAAAAGTGATATAATGACTAACCTTTTCAGCATGAACTTTTCTTTGCTCATGTGGTAATGATGAAGCTTTATCTACATGATGAAATTGAACAAACGCACTTAAGTTTGTGTATGAAAAAAGTTAACAAAATATAAACATATTTAACTTCCACACCAAGCAACAATAAGAGTAACTTTTATTTGAACTTGCTTTAAATACCCCAATTACCTTTCATCTCTTTTAATTTAGTAAAGAGGCGCTCAAAATTGTCTGCATCTGCATCCCCAGCAGTAAGATTGGCGAGTTCCTGTATGTCTAAATCAGTCATTGCATCTGCAAGGATCAAAGTCATGTTCAGTTTATGTCATAACATGGAAAAGAAATTCATAAATTAGCCAAGTAAATGTTTAGAAGAATGTTACTTGCCTACAACTGATCCCTCTTGTGTATCTGAGTTTCCACTGTTGTCTGTGTGGTTGGCCTCCTCATTGGTGTGTGTGCCCTCTGCTGGCAAGCTGGAGGACTGTCCCAACAAAAGGCATTAGCGTCTTCAAAAACAGGTCTCTTTTAAAATTTACTGCGGAAAACCTCTTTAAAACAAATATGTGAATGTAATAAATACCGCCTTTTATAAATCTACAATTTATATCAACAGAAATGTCATCTAACCGGTGGATCTTGGCTGTGACGTGGGTTGTTATGCCTGGAAGCAACCAAACTACTCATTAGGCCAAAACCCTGATTGTGCCCTGTTAGACAAAAATGCAAAGAGTTATGTATGCTACATACACAAACGATGACATCTACAGGATATGTTCCATCAAACTAAACCAATTTGATATTAATTTACCATCCTTCATCTCCACACTGGACCACACATTAGCATTAAGTGCCTGAATAATTCTCTTTACTCCTGTGGACTCTGGAAAGTCATCTGAAATGTGCAAAAGTGATGAGGAAAAGTGAATCAGATGAAGACTTGGTCATGGAAATGTACTTTTCTCTTTCATGCAGAACTCACCATCCTCATCTGGTAGCTCCTGTGGATTGAGCTCCACAAGCTCAAATGCATGAGACAAACACCACTGTTGTGCTTCATGCCTAGTGACACCTAAAGCATAAATTAAATTAAATGTGCTTGCTGAAGCAGTATCAAGTGTATGAGTGTAATTATTCATCCTGCATTCTAACCAACTACTTTAACTAACCGTTTTCACAGACTTTGTCGCACACAAGAATAAGCACCTCTGGGCTGAGATCTTCCACCACAGGAATCCAGGGATTTAGCTTTTCCAGCCCATCCTTCTGCAAACATCCAACATGCATCATAGAAACAGCAAACTGAAACAGATTTGCAAATGAAAGTACACATTGTTCTTAAGGCCACATACCACTTTGCTGTCAAAGTAAGCAATGAAAGCCTGCATGGACTGGGCAATCTCTGCAGACATTTTATACGTGCTTGGTACAACACACAACTGCACATCTGCCGTATAATATTTGTTATTGATAGTCCAAGGATACCAAACAACAGTTTCCTCTCGCTTAGTTGGCTGAGGCAAAGTCTTTGAATTGAGTATTTCTGAGAAGAGAAAAAATAATAACTTTCAAAAATCACAAAAAGACAACATTAAGATAAGGTGATTTTTTTTTTAACTCAAGCTCAAATATTAAGTAAAATATCAATTTAAAAAAAAATCAGACAAGGGCAACCTGAATAAATAAAAAATGCTAGTTTTTAATAACAGTTTCATTTGTTAAGGGAAAAAAAAAATATCCAAAGCCAACTGGTCCTATGTGAAAAGTAACTGTCCTCTAAACCTACTAAATATCTGAGCCAACTCTGGTTTTAATAACTGTTATCTAGAGTTAATTAGTGAAAAGTCTCATAAGTGTTTGGAGAAATTTTAGCCCATTCTTCTTAGCAGGTGTGTTACAATTGGGTCACATTGGAAGTTTTTGAAGCATGAACAACATAATCAGGGTCATGAACCAAACAGCTATTTCAGCTCGAGAGCAACTTTCATGGATCCATCCAGGTACTGAAGAAGCAATGCAACCCCAGTCCATCATAATAATAACAAAATACTACTACTATGTTAGACTGTTTCAATGGTGCTCTTTTTTCTGAAATGCCATGTTAATTTTATGCTAGGTGTAACGGGACACACCCCTTCCTTTCTGTCAACACAACACTATCCTCAAAGTTTTGATCACAAAAATGTAAGACAAAGGCAACAAAGTGCTTTTGTTGCTTTACTGGATTAATTTGTGAACTCCTGGATGAGACTTTGATGCACTCTAAGTAATTTTGGGAGGACAGTCATTCCTAGAAGAAAGGGAGAGCTGTTCTATGTTTTCTACATGTATGGTTAATGGCTCTCTTTGTGGTTTGCTGGAGCTCCTAAAAGCCTTAGTAATGGCTTTTCGATCCTTCCCAGTCTGACAGGTGTTCATGACTGTGTCTCATGTTTTCTTTAGTTTTTTGTAATAATTCATAACATAACAAGTGGCGTTTCTTTCTGCTATAGAACCGTGTTGGTTTGGATGTTTTTCCTTATGTATTTATAATTTGAAAAGTACATTTTGGTTTTAACCCAGATTATCTTTCTTTGATTCTGAGATTAGTTTTAAAATCAGATTTGGGTGTTTTTAGACCCTAATCCCATCCGAACTCCTGTCTCACTCCGAGCTTCACTCAAAACAAAGAAATTCTGTATTACTGACATGGCAACATCAAGAAACGTCTGTTTATCAACGCTCAGGTCAGGTGCTATGCTCAGTTAGCAATGTTTAACATTAGCTTTCCTGCTAAATCAGACTGGCTATGTCCCGAAAACTTACGTTTTATCAGCTCTTCTTCTTTAAATCCACTGTCAGTGCTAGTGACAAGGACACATGGCAGAATCATCTCAGTGTTTTCTTCTGCCGATGACATTTCTCTAATATTTAATGATCGCTTTCCAGGTGCTAGCTTGAGATGCAGCTAACTTCTATAACCTTTGAACTCCGTGTTCCGTCATAGGTCACTTCCGGTTTCTTTAAAATAAGAATAACGCCAATAAAAGCCTATTTATTAATTTACTGTGCAGTTTCTTGGATTAATATTTAATAATAATAGTAATAATAATGCTGATATTTATATTATATTAAATTCCTATGTTGAAAACTAATGGAAAATCTTAGCCCTGTAAATTTTCTTGTAAGGCTAGACCGTGTAATTAAGGTGTTCAACTTATTTAATAATGTCTACGCACATTGTTAGCGTACCGTTGAGAAAATAACATAATTAGTTTGCAAGACCTATAAAATATTAGCAAATCTGGTGTAAGAGCAGACGCCTGAAAGGCTTGCTCCGGAAAATGTTAAACCCGCTCTAAAAAATCTTGTTGCCATGGTTACGAGTAATGTTTCAAGAGTTTTGATTGCTAACTAGCATACTGTCTCCGGTTAAAGTTACTAAACCACGAATAAATAATGGCTGACATACCCAAACACGAAGATAAATTTGAAGACGTTTTAGTTCAGGTAACGTTTCAGTTTTATTGGCTGTGTATTAGATTCCATTTTATAATTTAGTCTACACTGACTTGTAAGTCTGAGGTATGTTTGTATTTGCAGGTTCAACATGATTTAAGCCAACTTAAGTACAATATTGAAAAAATCAATGTGGGCGAAAAGGGCGCAACTCTGGATATCAAAGTACTGGACAATGCCATTAGTAGGACCCAAAATAGCATCAGGGTGAGAAAGTTTTATACTAAGGACAATGTTTACATTTAATAGAAGTCAAATGAACTGATTACAAACAGATAATGGCTTTTACTTCTAACACACAGAGACACGCAGAGGATTATTTGAAAAGTGTAAATAAGCAGCAGCTGGTTCTTCCAACCATTGAAGACTTACAAAAACAAACCTTAAAGATTTATAAATGGTAAGTGAATTAAAGCTAAGCTTGTTATATGGGTGATATATTTTTTAGAATAATTTTATGGATGTTGAGTTTGCATAACTGTTATCCTGAAATAATGACTTTGTACAGGAAACCCTCTCTTGAAAGTCTCCCTGATGTGTATTCACAAAGAAAGACATTTGACGCAACATTCCCTGAAAGAAAGGTACGTTCTTCCCCTAGTTTTCACTCATACTTTCTAAAAGCTAAGAAACTGTTCTTGTCAGCGCTGTTACCTGGCACCAAGAAGATCTTGGGTTCAAACTGAGGCCGGTCCCTGGAGTAGAATTAGCATTTTCTCCCGGGTCTTATGTGGGTACTTTCCTGGCATACTTCCTTCCACAGTCTAAAAACATGAATGTAAGACAAATTGTCATTGTAAATACTCCTGTATGTGTCACTGTGTGGGACATGGGCCTGCCAAGGTGCACCCTAAGTCTTTTCTATGAGACTGCAAGAATTTAGCAGATAGTGAACATAGATTGATGGAAACAAACAGTACAGACATTTAAGCATTTTTTGTTAAGGTTATATTTTCACCATCTTTTTTTAAATTCATTTATAAAATTTAAATGTTAATATAGAAACAGAAACCGTAAAAAATAATTAAGAAATAGCACCTATCTAATAACTGGTATCAGTAAAACAATAACTGCCTTGGAGAGAACAACATTTGTTATTCAGTTTTACCAATTAAAGTGACTGCAGACATAAAGAAACAAAATATGAAATAACCCAAATTATAAATTGAATGGTTGTAAATCTCAAGTACGTCTGTAAATACTATTGATTATACAAAAGATTAATGTCATGCAGTTTTAAAACCAAATAAGCAGCAAGGAAAGAAGACATACATTTAGTGTCTAAAGTAAATTCTTGAGTCTACCAAGCCTTAAATGAAAACTGGTTTCTATGTTCTGGTTTTTATGCCTTACTGCTCTCTCTCTGCCCATGGGGAGGGAGGTGATAGTCCATATGCAGGGTGGGTGGGACTCTTGATGATACAGGATCCCTGCTCCTGCTTCTATGCAGGTATATCCTCATCAGATGAAAGATTTTTACCTCTCACAACAGCTGCCCCTTCTTCCTGTCAGTGTCAGAGTTGTTCCTGTAATGTGTTCTACAAAGAAATTAAGGACCCCTTTCACTACACATGCTGTCAGAACTGGTATGATGAGCCTACAGCAGCTGGTACACTTTGGATTGGGCACTTGGTCTTTATGAGCACCTTGAAAACTTGGTTGCTTCCAAATCTGGACAGTTTTTCCACATTTGTTTTGTCTGGACATCAGAAGCAGAGTTTTTACTTCTGATTCATAATCCCAAGAGCATCTACTAGGTCGTTTTACAATGATACAAATATTAATTATTGCAGTGGCCTTTAGGCTTTATCCACTTCTGGTTGTCCCAAGAATCATAGTTCTTATATTACACACATGCAACTATCACAGAGCAACTGCTTAAGACTCCAGCAGAGGAAAATTAGATCTGTGTGCAGCAGGGCTCAGGATGAATCCCTGGGGTGACTGCTTGAGTTAAAGATAATGAAGGAGGCTGAGATGCCACAGATTATAACATTTATTGTCTTTTTGAAGGAAAAAAAATGATTAATTGGCAAAGTTATTATCCATAACTTAGCCATTTTAGTCCAATAACAAGGCATTTTTAACAAAGACCAGAAAAGTGGCCTTTTATTAGATTCCCAGATGGGAGAAATTTGAGCGGATAACAGAAAAATATATGAACGCTGGAGGTATACTAAAGATGACTCACTGTGTTTTATGAGAGCCATGATAAATTGTTTTATAAACATAACTATAACTATCATGTCTATTTGGGCCTTTCAGTCTTATTTTAGAGGACATTTGATACCCAATTTTGTTCTTCCAAAAATCATTAACCACACTTTGCTAGACAAAATGATATGCATTGATTTTGAAACTGCAAAAGGAATTTGAGAACTTTAGATGTGGTAAAAACAGATGATCTATTTCACCAGTCAGTCAGATGGAGAACAAAATAGGCCAATCTTTCCATGACGGGCTTTGTTTGGCAGTCTGGCTAAAAAAAATCTGGTTTTTTATATTTACAAATTTACAACCTAAAAATGCAGAAAAAATCATGTACTTTGGTTATATTTCTTAGTTGAAAAACAAAATGTAGACATTTTTTTTGTCACATCAGTGAGACTCATTTAAAACCACAACCTCTAGAGACAAACCTGTAATATGTTTTTATATCTTTTATGTGTTGTATTCCTTAGGAATCAGAACGTTATACTTCAGTGAAATCTGGATATTGATGCTGGCTGATTGTTGCGTCTCTAATATTTTAAGTTCTTATTTTATAGACTTTTTCTTTCCCAATGACTACTGGAGTTAAGCTCTACTCCCACTTAGAGCCTTTAAAAATAAGATCATCAAACACTGATCACTGTTTTAAATTTGTCAAATTTTGTTTCTAAATATTTTAATAGCAACAAATCTCTATATTTCTATCACATTTTATATAATTACTTGTTACATTTGTCAGTTCTTACTCTTCACTTCCTCAGACACTTTGTAGGTGTAAAGAGTAATGGTAGAAGCCTGAATTTAGATTCTTCAAGTCGCTCGTTCAGGCAAACTGTGACATAAAGGTCACTTGACTTAGTGATGACATCTAGCCTCATCATAGCAAACAAACGAATCTTTACAAAGGTCGACATTAGTTTTAGATTTTTTTTTTTTATACACTTTCTTCGCCAATATGATTTCGTTAATCTGTACCTGACATGACAAATAGAGGCCAAAACTGTCACACTGCTCCAAGAGAGATGGAGGTGCTGGCTAGCGAAAGCGGAAAACAGCAGATTGTAGCACATCAGCATTCTCCTAAAGAAACAGGCACCTGATTGCTGCGCTATGGGCTGCTGGTTTACAGCTGTCTCCAGACAGAATCGACTACCTGTTCCTGCATGCCAATAAGACAGCCGTAGCCTCCGCAACTGCTAACCACTGGCTCTCTGCCTGCTACCGCCTCCTGCGACTGAGCCCACTTCTTTTCTGTACCATGTCTGTGCCAGGGGATGGGCTTTTTGCATTTTTGCAATTTTACGAAAGGTGGCACCTTTTTCCCCAGCCTCGTCTGAAACAGATGTGTGCCTGTGAGGGGAGAGTGTTCCAGCACCTGGCTCCTACCCATGGTCTGTCATAGTGCTCAGTGGTCTGAGAAGAACAAAAAGATAACATGAGGACATTGGGAAAATAGTCTTGAAAAACAGCCACTTTGAGTTTTTAGAAGAAGTAAAGTCCTCCAATTATGTCTAGAGATCTACCTGGTTTCTTTAAATCAGGCTGATTCTTTACATTTATTGCCATAGTGTTATCTTGCATGCTATTAGTAGTAGTATGGTAGCTAGTCCTTGCACATTAGCAAATGTTAGATTATTGAGAGGGATATTTTGTATGAGAATGGTGTTGCTGACTCCGCTCTTTGCTTTCATGCCCCAATGCCCAACCCTAACTATATTTAACCTAGTTATGGCCTGTAATGCCACTGTGTAAAATAATCTATCTTCAAGAGCTAGTGGTGTTGGGCCTTCAACTTGGACTTTCAAAATGAAGTTTACATACACTTTCAAAATAAAAGCTTCTGTGTTTAAAAGGTTACAATAATCAAAATAAAACTTTGGTGTTCTCTTCAAAAAAATCCCTCCATTGTTTATGCATTAACTTTGAAAACCAGTGAATAATGAACAATACTAATTAAAGAAACATTCTGTGTAGGTGAAACCTGAGGCTGTAGAGAGGCATGCAGTTACCAAAGCAAAAGGAAAACGTGTTCAGTATCTTCCTGAAGTTGAACTGGAACCAGGTTAAATGTCATCTCACTACCACCTCATATCTGTCATTCTCCTGTCAAAACGCTTCTGTTTCCTCAACCTTTTTAGTTCTTTCTTTCTCTTTGTAAATAACTACCTCCGAACTATCTGCTAAAATTTGTGTCCAGCTATATTTCCAGTGCATGATTTCAAGCACACTGTTTTAAGTAGTTATTTTGTTGCTTTTCAATTATGTCTGCAGTGATAAAACCAAGCTTGCTTCGTATGTCTGTCCAGCACAACATTATGTCTCTTCAGCCCAGGCCGGAATTACACTTTTCAAAAAAAGGTTTGACAGTAGCTTGTTATGAAAATACTGAAGGTATGTCTGTTTGTCTCTCCGTACAAAATATAAGCATAGCCAAAATACCATCAGTCCTCTACCTAATTTTTTCCAGTTAATTTACAGTTTCTCTTTTGCTTTAGTTTCTCATATCACTATTAACAAACTATTGAAATAATTAGCACAAACTGCAAAACCTTGTTGGTAACCTGCAAAAGCATGTGACTAGCACAAAATGGATACTTCATTCCTCAAAAGTGAGTACTTATGTCAGTTTAAGTGTCAGTGTGCAAAAGCAAAGTGCAAAACAAGTTTAAGAAATGCCCTTTGGGTAAAGCTGTGCACCTCTATAAACAGTGTAATCAGTGAAAGCTGAGATTCACCTGAAAGAATTTTCAGGAATGAATGATAAAGAAATACATAACATTTTCTCAATGACTCAAGCAATCATATGAGAAATTTTAGTCAGAAAGGGAATAACTATTCACTTTTCATACGTATAGTTTAAATAAGCAGATTATAAATCTATAACAGAGCAGACAATGGTACGGAAGCAGTTGATACATGTCCAAAAAGATGTGCAGTTTGTTGGAAGGAATGAGAAACTGTTACTAGGATTAGCAGAAAGGAACAGCTATGAGAATTTTAATTCTGAGAAATGCACCAAAGCAGTTAAAAAGGACTGTAAATACCATGCCTACTCCATCAATTCATGGTTTTGACTAGATACCAACATTCAGTCAATCAACTTTAAAAATAAACCTGTCCTTGTTTTTTTTGTGTTTGGATATGACAGAATTAGATTTCAAGCCAGATAGGGAGTCAAAATGTCAGATGGATTCAGAATCCAGGGTTGGCACAAAAGTTGGTGAATCCAAACATCTCTTGACTAGTTTACCAAGTTTACCAACTCAGATCACAACTTCTGACAGCATGGACCAAATGGAAATACAAGCCACAACCAGGTTTGCCACCAAAGAGACCCAGGTTTGAACTCTTTAAATTTTTAAATTATTTTAGATCAAAACATTACAACGAATTGTGTAATAAAAAGGAGAATCATATGAAAATAAAATACATCAGGTATTTATTAATATTCTGGTGATGCATCTACAGTGCCTTGAAGAGGTATTCATACCCAAATTAACATTTTCACATTTTTTAAAAGTGCAACCACAAACAATGCATTTTATGAGGATGCATTATTTGTGAGACCGCCCCACAAAGTAGTGGAAGAAAAAGTTAGGATTTAACAATTTTTTTTACACATTAAGAGCACTTAGTCAAGAAGATATACAACCATAATAAATCAGTTTTGCTCATAGAGACTGAATTTTACCTATTCTTCTTATAGCTCAAAACTACTTGATCTGTCATATACAAATCTAACAAAATGCACTAAAATTTGTGATTCTAATGTGATAAAACTGAGAAAGTGATTTTTGAATACATTTGATTGTATCTTTTTGCTCTGCAGGACCAGTCTGTAGATGTTTATACAAGCACCAACGTGTTTCCTTTTACAATCGTAAAGGGACAAATCGATCCGATGGCGAAAGATTTCATTTGTTTCAAGGAGAGATTTAGTTGGTGCTGGAACAGCGTGGTGGAAGTTCTGGAGGACCTGACTAAACTGCTCCGAGAGTTTGCAGTTCCTTTAGCTAAAGTTGATGGAGAACACTTGATAGAGTTATCCCGTAAATCTGATTATTGTTGGAGAAAGACTCTGTCAAAGGCCACTCTCTTCTCACTGCTTGAAAATAAGGGGGAGGTATTAGAACTGGTCTCACGCCCAGGTCAACGCTACAAAGGAGAAGGAGGCAGAGATGTTGCTGCCACTCGTATACAGACCTGTTGGAGGCGCTACTTCACCAGGACTTCTTACCTGTGCTTCCACCGCCGCAAGATGGCAGCGGATGTTATCTCGTTGTCATGGCTGTTGCACTATCAAAGGTCCCAGGTGAAGAAAGCCCTTCAGGCCAAGCGTTTCAGACAGCTGGAAAACTATCGCCGCAGAGCAGAGGTAATGTATCATCAATACTTACGTTCCTTTTTACTAACTTATATTTTAACAGTGTGTTGAATCTTTTGTGTGTATATA
>CAEGAE010051836.1:0-77371 GCA_903067095.1 Girardinus metallicus | reverse complement strand
ATTGAGTACATAAAATTAGAATGCCAATACTGGTATACTTGCTAATGCAGGTCATAACCCATGTTTCTATGAAGATGCCAAACCAACTTCATAGCTTAATAGGATTTAGAGGAAAGAGAAAAAAAGTTAAATCTAAAAATATTAAACAGATGAAACTTGGATTACTGTCTGCAAATTATACTGTAATTATTATGTAACCATGATTACCGGTTGGAATAATTAAGATGGACACTAATGTTGTTACAAGGAAGCAAAACAAGGCTTAATGAAGTAACAATTTTAGTGATAATTCATAAATTGCTTATGCTGCTGAGTAACATAAAAGGCTGGGTTGTGACTGTGTGAGGTGGTATTTGACTGCACCATTCTTCCTTCCAGTTTCTTGTTGTTGGTGTTTGAGATAACAATCATAATAGAAACCTATACAAGATGAAAAACCTTTTAACCCATCAAATATAATTTAAAGCATATGTTTAGGAAAAAAAATCCCTTGAGAATTGGCATAAAACTTAATCATCACATCAGTTTTTTCTCATGAGCTCTCCTTTATTGAACAAGCTAACTGTTCTGACTGAGAGTGCAACAACATGACTGATAAACTTGGTAGACAGCTACAAAATTGAAAAGTTATGATTTTCATTAACTTTGGGAAAGGACTCGAAGGCTTTAGAGAGGGAATGCTAGGAAATGAAATAACGTACCAAGCAGAGCTCAAATATTAAAAAATATTATCCAACATTAAAATAGCATTTACCACATTTAAAATCAAATAGATACCCCATATGTCGATTGATATATTAGATTGAAATGATTTTCTATTTTGGATTTCCATTTTAGAACTAAATTTTTTGCCATTCAATATTAATGTCATGCACTCTCAAAATCTACCACGTTTTAATTGAAATTACTATGTTTTGTCTGACTTAGCCATCTGTGCTGAGAACATTAGGAAAAAAGAAATGCCCCCAGTTGTGTCAATTTCCTATAAGTCCCAACATGAACTGTAACATTGTGCATTGACGCATTCGTTTGCTCTTCTTTTGGAGATAAAATTGGAGAATGTTCGCAGATAGAATCTGCTGAGTGAATTACGGTGAATGGTGTCAACCCTCATATTGTCCAGGAATTAAAATGCCTGGACAATGTATGCAAGAGACTGAAAACAGCATTGAACTGTTTTAAATTCCAGAGCAGAATGTGTCTGTAACCTTCATTTCTTGTTATCCAGAACTGATCTCTTCTTCATGAACCCATTCAAACTTGATTCCATTCAGGTCTGCTTGTTGACTGTCTATCATTAAACACTGTACTCCAGCATAGCACTAAAGAAAGAAGCTTACTGGCAGTTTTACTCTCAAACTTAAATATTGTTCAAAGGTATTCAGTAGAGGAGTGTGGTGGATGTGATTTAAAGGTAACACTTTAAACTGGCATGGTAGCATATTTGTCTCTGTCAATAACAACCATCTGCAGTTAGTTAGACAATTTAGAACAGCCTTGCTGTAAGTTCAATATATAATTTAATTACATCTTGGTTAAACAGACAAGCAGAATAAAATCAAATATGGAAGTGACCATACAAAATGTTTCAGTATTTTATTTGTTTGTTAAAATATTACTGGAATCAGTTCACTTCTGAAATTTTTGTATTATTGTTGCAGAAATAGTAATAATAAAGCGATCTATATAGCAAAAATGCTGTAAATCCATCTGCAACATTGTGTAATATTGTATTTCTACTGTGCAATGTATTGTATATGTATTGTGTGTAGCCATTCAGTTTCACCCTTCACCTATTTATCAAAATGATGAAAAAATCTATTCATTAAGCATAGGTGTAAGTCTTTCTACTCTTTCAGTTTTCAAGTCTTTTAATTATGTTCTCCTGTTGTCTCCTTTTTCAGGCTCTACTTCCTCTTTATCATTAATGAGTTGATTCTCTGCATCTTTTGTCAAAAAGTAAAAGAAATACTTTAGTCTTTAAGAAGCTGATGTAGCATTTCTAGCACACAGTTTAAAGTGATGCAAAGCAAAAGGCATTTAAGCTTTGACGTTCGCTTTGACAGCTCCTCCCATTAGTTTGTCATGCCTTAATGGCGACACTTAGTTCACATTTTGACTTGAGACACAATGAAAATGGGTACTGTTCAGTCACATAGACTCAGATGGCATTTAACTAATGAAAGCTCTCCAACAGGAATCAGCACAGCTTAGAGCTCATCCAGTTGGCCAAATTTAAAGGACAACTGCAGTGGATGAGATGTGTCCAAATCACTCCAGAGAACAAGCTCAGTCACAACTCAGTGGTGTTAACAGACAGAGAACGGGATCCAATGCTCTGTCTGTTAACAAGAGCATGAGAAAAGAAAATGGGAAAAGAGGAAGTGGACCATTTGTTTAGACTGTTGATGCTGGGAGCCAAAAAACAGCAAGGTTGGATGAGCATGTATTCAATAGGTTGACATTTGGATTTCAGGTAGGTGTCACAGTACTTAGCAATATATTTGTCACAGCTTTTCATATATTCATTCAAAGAAAAAGCGTGACTAACAAGTAGAAACAATTTTTTTGAGAAACAGTGCCAATGAAAGTGTAGTAAAGCTATTACAACCATGCAGTATAATAGAATTGTCGTACCACTTTGCTGCTATATTTAACACTGATGCATGTTACAAACCTTTTGTCCATACCTAATTTCCTAACTTTTAACTGTAAGTCTTGCTTCTCTTTAATTTTTTTTATGGTGTCAGTTCAAAAATATTTTAATTACTGGGTGTTGTGGTGGCGCAGGTGCAAAGCGCGACCCACGTATTGAGGCCTTAGTCCTCGTGGCGGTGGTTGCAGGTTCGATTCCCGGCCAGGCGACATTTGCCGCATATTTTCCCCCTCTCTCATTACCTTCTTTCCTGTCGAACTACTTTCAAATAAAGGCCACTGGTCAACAAAACCTGACAAATATATATTAATTACACAATGCTTTATAAAATGAAAAAAGTCCAATACAAATTCAGTTAGATAGAATATAAAATAAAGTCAACTAATTTCCTTCCAGACAATCTTATACGCATATTGTGTTTTATGAAGATGAATTTAAGAGAGAAATCAATTGTTTTTATGTATAATTTTCAGTTGAGAAATGCCAAGCTTAGTTATTAGTTTTCTTTGTTATTTATTTGCTTTCTTTTATTTTCATTGTAATGTCCATTTTCAATGTCTGTCTTTCGTGGGACACATGGAGTTTTCAGGCTTTCTTTTAAAGAAACCCTGTTTGTATTGCCATTGTTCAATATAAATGAGTATAAATATATTTTTTTGTTCATTGAGTACATAAAATTAGAATGCCAATACTGGTATACTTGCTAATGCAGGTCATAACCCATGTTTCTATGAAGATGCCAAACCAACTTCATAGCTTAATAGGATTTAGAGCAAAGAGAAAAAAAGTTAAATCTAAAAATATTAAACAGATGAAACATGGATTACTGTCTGGAAATTATACTGTAATTATTATGTAACTATGATTACCGGTTGGAATAATTAAGATGGACACTAATGTCGTTACAAGGAAGAAGCAAAACAAGGCTTAATGAAGTAACTTTAGTTGAGAAATGCCAAACTTTAGTTATTAGTTTTGCTTTCTTTTATGTTCATTGTAATGCCCATTTTCAATGTTTGTCTTCCATTCCCATGGTTGTCCTGAAATGGTAGCAGATTCATGTATTTAGATCAGAAACTGTTAAAGTTACAGCATTTTAAAAAGCATAGATGCTTAAAAGAAGGCATGTTCTAACAAACAGTAAATTTTTAGTTGAAGGATTTTTTCCTCATAAGCCCTCAGAATTGCACGTTCTCCTATAGCTGCAAACCTAGACTAAAACCTGATATTCTTTTGTGGCTTTCAGTTTTGCTTTAGCGCCCATAAATTATCAGTCACTGCCATCAAACTTTTCTAGAAACCTTTAAATGGCACCTTTTCATTTGGTAAATCAATGTTGAGGTGACTGTATTGACTAGTTTTTCCAAATTATAGTCAAATTACATGGTTTTGAACTGAAAATTAATAATCTATTTAATGAAAGTTTTCAGCACCTAATCATATTAAAAATTATGATTTTTTAATATGATTAAAAACTTTACACATTTAAAAAAATGTGTAAAGTTTTCAGCACCTAATCATATGCTGCCTAATTCAAATGCCACTCTGATAGAGACATAGAGACAAAAAACAAAGATGAATTTTACAAAACAATGTGTGTCTTCTTCATAAATACATTCAGTCTCTGGTCTACAGTAAGATCAACAAATGGTTGCACCATCCTGGATGTGGCATCTCTGAGTTTACAGACACCCCTGAGTATAAAACTGGCGTACATTGTTTTCTAAATCCTTAAAGCTTGAAGGAATTATCTAGTGTTTCTACAGCTGACAAGCCAGTCAAACAGTGTAATTCATTCAACATATGCACATCTGTCAGGAGAAAATGGTTCTCATTTTGCTAGCGTTGACACAAATCTCTTAAATGATGCATGCCTTAGGTGTATGAATTAACTTTAATGGGGGTTGTTAGGGAAGATTTTAAAAGTTTCAAGATCTTTTTTTTACTATTTTTGCTTTGTAAATGTGGCATTTCTTTAACCAAAGACAACCTATTATAACTTATAAAAGCAACAATCACATTGTTAATAATTGCTCATGAGAAAATCATCAAAATGTATAAAGTAACAACCTTATCGGACTAGGTTAAAAAAATGACATGGCTGAAAGCAAATAGCTGTATCATGGCCAGGCATATAGGCTTGGGGCAGGATGGTTTTGTTTCCTTCTTAAGCTGGGCAGCTTTTATAAAACAAGTATTCTAAGAATTTTGGTTGTTAAAAGAATGGTGCAGTCTGTGTCACGATGGTTATCACTGACTTTTCATCACATCATTTTGATAGTTTATCTTGATTAAAGCAAAACAGGAATGCAGGAATGCAGATTAAGCATGGGCCTTCATATGCGTCATCAGCACTCTTTTAGAGGCACTGCAGTTGACAAACAAAGGTATTATCAATAGAAAGTCTAAATCAAAGCCGGGGCATTTGTTGTACGTTAGATGTTAAGTATTATACATCCTTTATGGCTCACTCAAAGGCACATGATTGCAAATACTTTGTCATAATGAGGCCACAGTGAAGCTTGAATCAAAGCTTGTGGTGGTTTCCACTAAAGAAACAGACTCGCTTGTAACCTACAGTATATGGTATTTAATGTCAAGCAAAGTCTGATCATATTACACAGCCATTTTAATGAAACTCCCCTATTGTCTGAGCCAAGTCACTAATGATCAAAATGAAACTGTACACAAACACATAAAATGTATTCAAGAGTGCAGTTAATAACTAGCTGCGTTGCTATGGAGGGTTCATAAAACTGTGCTAAACACACTCTGTCTCCATTTCTCACGCAACAACAGGAAGCTAATTATTTCAGTATTGTGTGATGAAGACGACTGCTGCATGGGTGTTCACCCTATGGGAGCTCCTTTGATGCTGCAAATCTGTCCACTGTACAGCCTAAGATGCCAGACTACTAATGATTATTTGGCTCTGGGTGTCTTCGTCATTCTTCAGCACATTAACAGGAAAAGGCAACCACAGGCAAAACTGGTTAGACACAGACACACGCTGGCCCACGACTGGGCTTTATTGCAAATGCATCCTTTGATCAGTCCTGACATATGGTAGTTCATGTTTGGGTACTATGGAGAGCTTGTTGTGAAGCACCGTCATATTACATGCAATCAGCTTCTGGATTTATACAGTGCGAACTACTATACAATAAAGAATTTCAATGGGACACATTTTGGCAACACTTTGTAAAAAGCATGGGATGCTCCCACCTGAAAACCAGCACTAACAGTAGCACTCCATTGCTCTGTTCTGTGTCATGTGCTTTGTAAAATGCCACTTGAAGGATGTCTGTGAGCCTCCCTTCCTATCAAAGCCAGCAGTCCTCTTGAAACTCAAGCACCAACATACATTTCACACAACACCCCAAAATAACTCGAGCAGGTCACTGAAGCACTTGAAAAGCAAGAGGAAATTTGCAATACACTGGATACAACAGATAATAACAAGCCTGTCTGCAAAAGTTCTGAGTTACCTTCCCAAATTCTAATATATCATGAAACTTTCATCTTCTTTGTTTTACATTAATTAATTTGAAGTTATATTCAAAACTAGCAGTGTTGAACTGTACTTGTGGGGCTAAGTGTTGTTCTGAAGCACTAACAGATATGCATAATCAGTGCAGTTTACTTATGGAGTGGTTTTCTATTACAATAGCCAATTGATGTTGAGTTATACAAAATCCGTATTTTTTTCCTAGAGTTATCCTCGGACCTTTGGACTGTACCAGCTGCCGGCAAGAGGATGACTGCCTTCTCAGCTTGTTGTCATCCTCTCAATTGAATTACTTTGATGTTTTTTTCCTTGCTGTCCCTGGGTTGTAATAAAATTAATGCCACTTTAATATGCATCACCCCCTTGTTAAATCAAGGACTGTGGGATGAATGTACCATTGTTTGAAAGTGAAACCATCTGGAGAAAAAAAATGAACTCCACAAGGGTACATTTAATCAAATTATAATTAAATTCACATGTACTTTATTTGGATTTCATGTGATGGACCAACAAAAGTAGTCCATAGGGGTGTGGAATGTATCATTTCAAATAATTTTTATAAACACAAAGCTGAAAAGCATCAGGTGCATTTGTATACAGTTCCCTAAAGGTAATACATTCCCCTATTTCGCTCCACAGCTGCAAGTTTAACCTGCAGGTCTGATCTGCAGTCTGTCACACTGCCCCAGGGCATCTGTGGCTACTCAGTAGCTTGCCACCATCAGCGTGTGATTGTGTGCGTGAATGACTGAAATTAATGTGAAGAGCTTTGGAGTCCTCTGTTCTTGATACAAAATATTATAACATACCATAAGGGGTGTTTCTTGAGAATTTACCATTCTCAAGAATTACCATGGGCCTCTTAACTGACTCTCTGATTAAGGCTCTCCTTGCTCAACCTGCCAATTTAGGTGGCCAGCCATGTCTTGACAAGTTTACAGTTGTACTATACTCCATTTTCGATAATGGAATGACCAGTACCCCATAGAAAATAATCAAATATTGGAATATTGTTTAATAATCCTACTTTAATCTTCGCCACAATTTTATCCCTGACCAGTCTGTTGTGTTTCTTGGTCTTTACCTTAAGACCCTATGTGGCCTTCACACAAGAGAACCTACACCCATAAGTGTCCAAATATTACACACTGTAGTAATCATTGCTGCTCAATATATGCTGCCTGCTATACATGGGAAGCATATTGTGACATATGACATAATGTCATGTAGACCACACAGGCTTTACAACAATATGATAAAGAAGAAACTGTTTTCTTATGCTTCTTACAATTATAACACAAAATGTATAAGTACAAATTGAGTGGGTTTTCCAGTAGTACATTTTATTTCCATTAACCAACACAAAAAGAGAATGCACACATTAATCTGCTTGCGTTTTCACATCAGGGTAAAGATGCATGTCCCATACATGCATTTAACACATATCACATTACATAATAAGATCTTCAACATTAATGAATGGACACAACTGTAGTTTGAGACCTGTTCTTGAAAGGGCACTTTTGCTGGGCTTCTGTTTCCTTAATTAAATCATGAGTCATCCCAAGTGTGACAGGTGAGCAAAACAGACGGCTGATGGTTTTTTTTCCCCAAATCCCATGGAGATGCTTGCATCTAGAATCCTGACACTAATGATTTCATTAACATGGATAACAGGGCATCAGTACACCTGTTCATAGTCGTATGAGCAGGTTCCCCTGTAACCTTGAGACAACAGCTTGAGAGCCCCGCCAGCTCACTTTCTGTTTAATAGCCGCTGTTTTGAACAGTTTTATTAAATGCTGCAAAAAGTTTTCATTTTCTTCAAGCTGAAAACACTGGCAGTTCTGTTTACTGCCAAAGCGATGACAGTAGGCTGCTTGATGAGGTGAAGTCAAGTAGTTTTTTAAATGAGTGGATATTATGAGCTTTATATCGTGCTATAATCTTATTCCCTCATCAAGAAAATACCTGAGCTGGAGACCGCAACTCATTTCAATGTTCTTATGATCTTTGAACTGAAAGGCATTAGGTATGACAAGCTCAGCATATGTGTAGATCCACAAGGTGTTTGCTAATTGTTGTTCCCGCTAGTCTGGTGGAGCTGAGTGGAGAAGGCGTGGCGGAGGAGCGGTTGCTCTGTGAGGCGAAAACTCTGCTGGAGCTCCAAGAAGGTGGCGCTTTGTTAGAGTAAATATTTAGGCATCCCCAAATGGTTGCCATGGGAGATTAAAGGATTTCTCAAACATGCATGAAAGAATCAAAGTAACACAAAATATAACATACCATAAAGCTAAAAAAAAAGTTGTTTTTACATAATACTCCACTTTATGGGTATATACAGCATACAATATTTTTATTACGGAAGACAACATAGTACTTGGTTGTGCCATATAATTGCACTATGTGCATGAAAAATACACAATAATATGAAAATTTTTGAAAAGCAAGTTTAGAAATTATATATCACCTGGTATTTTTAGATAAGCCTGTGCATTGCATGTGCAGAGACTTTTCATATTAAAAAAAGATATAGCAGATCTGAAAGCAGAGAATGCCTGTGGAAAGCACCTCCAAGTCAAAGTTGCTCCTACTGTACTATTCTTGATTTGAGTGTTTTGGAACATAATCAGAAAAACCATCTGGACTTTAAAGCAGATCTTGAGAATTAAGTTTGAAATCTTTTTCTTTTCTTTTTTTTTGTCACTTAAAAGTTGAAAGCAAATGAAGCATCTGGAGTTTTTCCCTAATCCCTCGTTTATTTCTGGTATTTTTTTTTTGGTTTTGTTTTGTTTTGGCTGGTAATTCTCCCAGTGGTGCTGAATCTCTCTCTCTGGACCTGTTTCCCACATCATCTGCATGATTTAATGTTCTGTGAATTGTCCAAAAAAAAAAACCCTATCTGTTTCTTCCCCCACTCATCTGACAGCCTCACTGGTCTTTCCCCCTTTTCTACTTCAGAATGTGATCGATAGCCCCGAGGCCCCCCTTCTCGGCTGCTTTCGCAGGTGGATATCATTAGGGGTGATAAATGCACTATCAAACCATGAAATAGTCTGCCCACTTAATAAACTAAGCTAGTTGCTTACTGGAGTTGTAATTGAAAAATAGGGTCATACACAGAATATAATTTTGTAAGATGATAAAAAGAGGCATGCTTAAAAAAATTATTTTCCACTTTTTTATTTTTTATGTTTGCATCCACAATATACTTGTGGAATGCAAATCCATCCAGCATTACTTCAAAGATTACCTAGCTACAGCAGTATTTGGAAAGTCAGTATTTCTATAATCAAAGTTATTAAAAATGCAATCTGGATAGGTAGTGTTGCCATAAATAATGAATCCTTTGTCCTGCTCACACACATCTTATGCAGGAGGAAAAAAGTAAAGGAAAGAAAGTACAGTTTTTCCAACTGATTCACAAAGTTTCCATTCTAGCTCAAATGAAAACTGTTTTATGAAACAGAATAGAGTACAAAGAAACACAAAGCTGAGTAACAGAATAGAAAAGTAGGGAGAAAAAAAATATAGACCCATGTAAATTGCTGAAATTTGTCTGTGCATACAATTATATTCAAACTTGTTTAAGACAGCAATAAAGATTGTTGTCTGTGAAGTAGTATAGAAATGTATATTCCAGTAAATATTAACATGGTAGTCCTGATTCCAGTTGAATGGAGAGCGTTGGGTATAAAGGAAGCTGTGGAGCTCAGTCTGGCATCTTGTTTTCTCTCTGTGTGCCGATTGCGTATGTCACATCCTGGATGGAATTTGGTTGCTGTTGAACAACAGATTGCTGGGTTGGTGTTGTTGAGAATAAATAATTCTGTGTTTTTCTTCTTTCTCTTTTAGCTAGTTATTAAGCTAAAACTAGAGCAAAGGACATGTTAGGAAATGCAAATGAGAGCTATGGGTAGAGGAAAGGACACACTAGGGAACACCCTCTTTGAGGCTAACAAAGGAGATCACAAACTCTTCTGGGGTGCCATTTTGTCTGTTACCTCCTAAAAGTGGCAGGTCATAATGGACCAGCTGTACTTTGGAATTAATAAATGGAATTCATAAATTCAACTCACTGACTCTTCTTTAAACTCATACAGTGGAGAAAAAAAGCATTTAGTCAGTCACTAATTGTGCAAGCAACGGCGTGTGCCAACCTTGTGAAGACTTACAGAAACCGTTTGACCTATCTCATTGCCAACAAAGGATATATTACAAAGTATTGAGATGAACTTTTGTTCTTGACCAAATACGTATTTTCCACCATTATTTTCAAATAAATTCTTTAAAAATCAGACAATGTGATTTTCTGAATTTTTTTTTTCTCATCTTGTCTCTCATAGTTGATGTCTACCTATGATGTCAATTACAGGTCTCTCTCATCTTTTTAAGTGGGAGAACTTGCACAATTGGTGACTGACTAAATACTTTTTTCCGCCCACTGTACATCAAGAACTCGGCATGAAGAACGGATGATTCTCTACAGTGTATTCTACCTGTGCTCTGTGTTTCTTTGTACGAATGTCAGGTACTTCATTCTAGAACTTAGTTGTCTTTTAAATTTGGATAAAAATATTTGTGATACATATATTTACCATTGGTGGGCCATCTGGAATCTCTAACATACATTTGCATCCTATATTATAGCATTCATTCAGTTAAATGTTAATTTACTTCCAAAAGTCAGTTTCCTTTTTTTTGTAGCATTTCTCTTGGCTGTATACAGCGTTTGCATGTACAGATACATTTATGCTATCCTATAGCAGAGCCTATCATTGTCTACACTAACATTAACACCTGAAATCACAAATCCAAACTCAGTATAACTATTGTGGCTTTTACAAGAGACTAAACCCAACACATATTCAATAAGAGTAGTGCTGTGTTTTGTGAATCCAGCTGTGTCTAAGGAGAAAGTTGAGTTCAAATCCCTAAAACAAGCCACACATTCATTAAAGTCATGGGTCTTTTGCAAATCTTTACTGAGATCATGCCTATCTTGTAAATGTACAGGAACAGATTTGCTTATGAAAACCACAGTATTCTATCACACACATGCATTAATTCCCTCGTCTATGTCTTTGTATTAAGCCACCCACACAGGCAAACACACACAGATTGTAAGCATGAGACATATGTTAGATCTAATGACTGTACAAACACTGTTCACTAAACCACTGGAAAATTTTGATAGTTAAAGATAAAGAGAGCTCTGAATTTAATAGTCTTTGTATTTTCCTAAATGTCAAGGGTTATAGCAGGACAATAGTGTTAGCATCACTGATAATCATGTGTTTCCCTTTCTTAAAACTCCTTTCTTACCAGCATTACTGGTTTCAAAATTAAATGCTGCACAAGGGCTGTGTTGTACTGGTATGAGGCTATGGGGAATTTGTTGTATTAACATATCTGACAATAACATTTTGAGTTGGTTTACTTTATTTAATATTTTAAAACTGGTTAACAAGATTACAATGTTAGTTTCTAGTATTTTAGGTTTATATAAAAGTTCATATCTTAGAAAAAGAAGATATGACTTTGACTCCCTGACATAAGGGGAGGAATGTATGTCTACAATGTCTCGAGTTATCAGGAGCCCCAGGACCCTCCCCAAGCTCTCTGATTCCATTTGCAAGAGTAATATATCCAGCAAGGAGGGAAGGGAGTAATGATGATGGGTGATTGCAGACAAGCGCGTCTGCCAAAGTCCAGGTTCACTACCTCCACTGTTTGACTTGGACTGCTGATGAGAACTTTGTGATTGTCAAGAAACCCACAGTCTGCTTATTGGTCATTATCGCTATCTCGTTTATTTTTTTCAAAGCCGTCAAAATATGATGTAGGAAATATGTTTGGGGAGGAAGGATGTGTCCTGTTTTACTTCAAACTAATATCTTAAAAATGTGCAGAAATTCTGCTGACATTTGACCCTTCTCCTTTGGGATAGAGTTACTCATACTGCCTGTCTGCTTCTTCAAGTGTTTCTCATCTTCCTTTTTTAAAAGCAGGATATTTTGATATTTTAATCTGTTTCAATAGTCAAATCTGTGAAAGGGCTAAAGGCAGAAATACTGGACTAGAAGTGCTTTCAGTGAGAACCTACTAAGGTAATTGAAGTGCTGAAGGAAATAAGAAACACTGAATTCCCCATATGAGAGTGCTTAGCAATCAAATTCCATTTACAATTTATTCAAAAGAAAAATAAATGAAGCAACTGAACATAAGTTTTAAGGAGCCCTTATTGTATGCCATTTTTTTTTTTAAGATTATTTTTCTTTTAGTGTCATGAGGTAACTTAAAATATTATACACAGTTCATTGAGTTTTTAATTCCACTATAATTAGGATTCAGACCAACAAGGGAAAACAGCAGAAGTACATGCAGCTGTGCGGCACATAATCACACAAGGTTTTGTCAGACTTGAGTCGTATAATCTGAGTGAGATTGGATTTCAGTTTTGTATTTTGTGTTGCTGTAAATTGTTAGGGTTAAGTAATGTTAAGGCTTTGTCATTTTGTGTTCAGTTACTGTCATCCTGGTGTTTCTTGTGTATTTGGCTAGCCATTGTCCCTCAGTACCTTAGGCTATGCTCCCACTCAGCTGCTCTAAATTATGTTAATTAGTCTCACATGTTCCTTTAACAAGTGATGATGTCCTGCTTCTGAACATATAAACCCCATTTTTTCAGTCTTTCAGAAATGGAACCAAGTGGTTATTTTTTTAAAATCATTTTCCAATGATTTTAAAAAATCATTTTCCACCTTTATTTGAGTCAAGTCTCAAATAAAGGTGTGAAAGTCCCCAGTGGAGTCCAAAGTGAAGACATAAAATCTAGAATTCATTTGAAGTCTTGTGCTTTTAGTTTCAAGTCTTAAATAAGTAATTTGACTGCAAGTGTAAAGTATCAATAATTTTGGGATTTTTTAGTTATTTTAAAAAGTGTTTTGTGTGCCAAAGCGACTAACAGAAGGAAAAAATGACCGAAATCCTTCACAATAAAGAAATAACAGAATTTCTATAAAACACAAAACAAATTTCATGCAAACCAAATTCAACGGTATAAACATCCTTTTACAATTTTATATGAGTAACATCAAATGTTCTGCTTTGTGCCAGCTTGGATCCACTGACTGTTTAAGGTTCAGACTCAACACTCATAAAGATGTTGTGTACACATTGATGCATATGACTTTCTATGCTCCGTGACTAAATTAGTATGCAAAAAAAAAACCCTTAGATGATAAGCTTCTCTTTCCAAGACGTCTTTTCGGAAAAGGATTTCTCAAACATGCATAAACGAATCACAGCAACACTCCAGGTATGTTTTTATATTATATTACGAAATGATAGACAGTTCAAAAAGAAGATTTTACTTGATACTGCCCCTTTTACAATAACTATGGACACTTATTTTCATAAAATCTTAAGAGGAGAGAAGGAGGTAAGGCTCACCCAAATAAATTGTTGTTGATATACTTTAATGAGTGGGTTGATCATTGTGTCCACATTAAAGATCTGTAATTTATAGAACTGGAACACCTGCTGAGTTTTATTTCCCAGATGTAAAATAAGCACATCCACTGTCTTTCAGGATGCTAATCTGTGTGTGCTTAACTGGCAGTGTAAACTCTGACCCCTTTTAAATTGGCAACTTCACCACCTGGTCTTTCCTCATGCTTGTAAATCACTGGGAAAAAGTGTTTAGAGCTTGCTGTTGTGTCCTGAGAAATATAAAGACAGCCAGTGCAATGCTGCACTTAAGGTTTACAGAATAAGGCCTTTATCCCACAGTTTCTTATCAGTGGGTCATCTGGTTTTATTACTGGAAGAAGAACCCAGTCTTACAGTACATGCATTATTCTCTTGAAGCTATTTTGTGATTGTGTTCCTTTTTTCCCTGCGGTAAAAGCTCCAGGGAGTATTATTGGCTGTGCAACCCATTTCTCTTTATCTGATTTTAGGAAATACTCCCTTTTGGTGTTGCTATGGCAAAAACAAGCTTTTCTTAAAAGAGTGATTATCAGTCACTTTAGGAAACATTGTCAAGTTTAAGTAACAACAATGAAACAATACATGTAAATACATCCAGTAACCAGCAATAACGTGTAAAAATATATAAATTAAGACAGCTTCAAAACATAATGTGAAATCTAATGTGTAACATAAGTATTCAAAGTATTTTAGAGACTATATGCATTTCACCTATTTCACCTTGCCGCGCATTTTATTTAAAAAGAATCTTACAATAAAATTTGCTTTGTTGTTATCACAAAGTTGCACTGTTGGTAGCACTGCTGTTTTACAACAAAAAGGTTCTTGGTTCAAATCCTGGCCTTGGGTCTTGCAAACGGGAGCTTGTAAGTTCTCCCACAACTTCCAAAAACATGACCGTTAGGTTTATTGGCCTTTCTAAACTGTCACTTGGTGCAAGTGTGTGTGTATGGTTGTCTACTGTGTGTCTGTGTTGTGCAAGGTGTACTCTGGCTTTGCCCAATGATTGCTGGAGATGAGCCCTAGCATCCAAATTTTGTTGCCAGCAGCAATTTAAGAACAAACAAAGCTAAATCATCATACATAATGGTTGATGATCCTGTGACCAACCATATAGTCTGTTTCACAGTCATTTAGAAGCATTGACAGATTAATGTTGTTGTATTTTTGAATTTGTAATTGTGCTTCGTTAATGCCGTCTTCTTGTAAGTTGTAATTATGCTTCCTTAATGTTGTAGTGTTTTTGTAATTTGTAATTGTGCTTTCTTAATGTTGTGTTTTTTAATTTGTAATTGTGCTTTTTTAATGTTGAGGTGGTTTGCACCTCAGGGCCACCGTAATAACCAGTTTATAGTTAACGTTTCAAACTTCTTTTAGACCTTCCTGAATATGAAACCCCAGAAAACTGAGATGTTTCGTTAGAGACAATAAAACATTTTCTCATTTTTTTTTCTTTTAAACAAGCAATTTTTATATTTCAAACTCACAAAGTAAGGCATTGTGATTAACCACAGGTCTAGATTGTGATTAATCTGATTTAATGTTTTAATGGATTGACAGCTCCATTCTAATAAGTCTATTTTACATTTTATCATGTTACCCTTCCCTCAGTAAAAGAAAGGGAAGAGATAACAGCGTTGACACAAAAAATTTGAGGTTGAAAAAGATCAAGTGCAAGAGTCTGTTAGACTGTGCACAGATTTCTCTGAGCAATGTAATAAAACAAACAAAAAAACTCCACGACAACCAACCTCAATTCTGTATTTTGGAAGGGAGCTTTTCTCTTTGATTTCTTCATCAGTGATTTGTGATACGGCCACGAGAACGTTCCCTCTCGTGTCAATAAGCCATAATCCCAAAAACTACCTGGCCTACTTGTGAAAATGTTTGTCAGTGTGACCTTTAGAAGTAAGCCCTTCATAGCTCAGTGTGTGAAACTGGATAAAGCCTCTATTCTAGAATGCTTCAGCTCAGCCTTGGATGTCTTATTTTATCTTCACCATCAACACAAACAACTGCAACCTCCTCTGATCTAGTCCTGCAGCTATGCTGTATATGCTTATTGACAGCTTTATAACTCTGAAACCTGTCTGGAAATTACAAAGTGTTGAAAAAGATATTGCAATTGATAGTTGTTCAATCTTTAGAATTTATGGTTGTTTTAATTAAATATATGTGTGACACTCTTTTTTGTTATTCACTGTGAGAACAAAACAGAAATTGGGAACCCGCCTTGTGAGCCGTGACGCATGATATTGATGAAATACAATTAAATGCTCAACAGCTAAAGGGGATCCTTTATTCAAAATTCACTTGTCGCACCCGTTTGTACTTCCATTTGGGTCTCAACTGTTTATAGGAACAGTTCAAGCGCTTAAAAAATACCCAGCCATTTTCTGGCAATGAGTTAATATTTTTTGGTGTCTGGAAACCAAATTGCTTCAAAAACCTCCAGATTATTAAGTCACAGCTGGAGGATTTTGCAGAGTTCAAGATCACCAACTGCTGTATTGGTCGATGGGTAGGGGAAGTCCCCACCACTGGTTCCAAATCTTCACCACTTTCTCAGAAGAATGTTAACCATCAAAAGTACACAAAGACGTATTCAAACACATTGCAATACCAGTCAAAAACAAAATTACAGCATTGGTGCAGCTGTTTTATACAAGTCAGCCTTTAACCATTTCTGGAACACAGTTGTGGTGCATAGCCTCAGTCCCCTGAAGAAACATAATTTCCAAGTTAGAGTTTAATCCTTATTGGTTTGTTTCCTTTTAACAAACCAACATTTTGTCATTAGGAAACACAATTTAGAAATATTTTATTTCCTAAAAAGTTTTTGAACAAAATTTAATAATTAAATAAAAAAAATATATAGCTACTTTTACTTATTTGACTGACGTAGGTCAATTGCTCCTCTCAAGAGACAGAAAAAAGGGAATGGTATGCCACAGTAAGAAAAATGTACCGCCTAAAGCAATACATCTCCCTGAAGATGCTTCTGCTGATGACAAGGCATAAAGATAGAAAATGACAAAAAAAGAGAACGAGAAAGGGCATTGAAAAGGGGAGGTGATCACCTGGTACATGGAGATGAGTCGAATGTGTGCAATTCTTAGATTTTGGAGGACATAAATCAGTAAAGGAGTCATCATTAGCTGCAGTGAAAATCACCAACATGCCTTTGTTCCAAGAAGCCACACATAGTTTCACCGAGTCATTTCCCTTTTAAAGGTTTGCAGTTAATTGAAAATTAGAATGGAAAATGTTTTCACTTTTGCTGTAAGATTATTTTAGGCGTTTCGATTTCCTTAAGTAATTCTGTAAAATGAATATGATGTTTTTGTTCAACATATAAATCTGAAAAAGTCACTTTTAGCCAGCTGGGCCAGAGAAGACCTATGTCCACCCATCCAGGGAGATTAGCAGTAAGAGCCTTCTTATAGTTTCCTTTTTTTTTTTAATCAGGTCGTGGCTCTTTGGGAAGACATAAGTATAATTAATTTGCTTCAATTCAACTTCAAAGAAAAAAAATAAACTACTTAAAGGGCATAATTAACATTCCACCTTACAAGTGGAATGTACAATCAAGTCAAATGCCTGTACCTATTTTATTAGCTTGCAGTAAAGACATTTATTTGTCTATTTATTCATTTACTTTCTAAAGCTTTATAAAAGTTACTAGCTATTAGCAACATGGAGAATGTTGATGATGTTATTTTTGAAAACATGCCAATCAGCTGTTACTGATTTTGGGGGCCTTCAATTAATTTAAGCACATCTTGGTGTCATTTGTACTTGCATACATGTATTTTGTAAAATTGTTTCCACTATTGACTACTGGGGACTCGCTTAACTGTTTTCCTTATATTTGTTTATTTTGTTCCAATAAAGTTGTCTGACTGTTTAAAGCTCCCAATGTTGCTTATTTTCTGTGACTTCTTTTTTTTTTTATGCAACAGCTGCTTTTAAACAACTCCAAACCATTTAATTGTATTTATTTCATACCACTGGTTACTTTTGAGCCTGGATAATGAAAAAAAATTCAGTTCACAAACTAGATTACTCCACAGCTTTTCTGTTTGAACTTAATTGGATTTTTGTCATTTTATGGAGATTGGGAATAACTTTTGGAAGCAACATGATTCAAAACTAATCAACCTACTTTATCTGTCCAATTGCCCATTGTGCATCTCTTCGGTTTGCAAAACACCCTTGTGCTTACTTTTAACATAATTAAGTGCATGAAAGTGTAGACAGTCTTAGGAGACACATCTGTTTTCAGACATGTTGGTATGAACAGACATTTTTTTCCCAGGGGGTTACTAAACTGCTAATACAGGCAGTGAGGTTATTTCTTTCAGGCTCTGAAATGAAAAAAAAAAACAGAAAAATAATAATGTAGACATGATATCAAAATCTTTTGCACATATTTCAAATAGAAGGGGATTCAAATCTACCAAAGTAAAATCAATTTTGTCATAAGACACATTCCTACAAGCTTGTCTTTCACTAAATGATATCTGTTTAATCAAATGTCCAGTGCTCAGAATGTTCCAGCTGTCTATTTTGTCAAACTGGCTCTCAGCTTGTCATCTACATGTCTGAAAACTTGTGTAAAGCTCTACAGTAAGACTTTGGTCTTCAATGTGTCATTATGAGCTTTGAAAGAGCAACAGCATCTGAGGAATGAAAGCAGCTGATTTGGTTTTCTCAGCACGTTGGGATCTGACACTTGCAGATTGACAATGACTGAGTGACTGCACCTCTGGGAGACTACCAAAGGGTGTCAACCAGTGAGTGTCGAAGTGCGCGACTGAACCTGTCTGAGCTTGTGTCTGTAGTGACAAAAGCACAGATGTATGTCAAATTGACAGAGTATTCTTGACAATCAAAACAGTCGATAATACATTGGCAAAAGTGTGCAAAAAGAGTTGACACTCTTTTTGTACCAAATAATATTTCAATAGAATTTGCATCTGTGGTAAATCTACATGGTCAGACACTTCCCCACTCACTCATTCACTCTCTCTCTCCCTCAATGATTTTGACCCATATCCACTTAATAGTCAGCTGGTATTTGTCAGCTGCAGTCATGATTCAGCTATCTCAAATCCTAAATGTGCATTTTTCACTTGAAATCTGGAACCTAAAACTAATTCCTTTCCAAACATACCCATAGGGTAACATTGCCTCTGATTAACACTGACATCTTACAGTAGGAAGGGCAGAAAAAAAAATTGAGAAAGCTGGTAATTGTAGTTCATAAAAATAATTTGACATCAGCAAAAACTGGCATCAGTAGGTTAAAGCTCTTACATAACCAGATATTAAAAAAAAAAACAGAAACATCTGAGTGCACCTTTAATAATGTTAGAAGAAATTTGTTTTGATAAATGTGATGCATTAGTTATAAAATCTTTCCATGAGTTTGAAGCAAGATAAAAAATACTTACCAATAGCATATTTTGTTATGTTATTGTCTGTTTTATTTAAAGCCAGGCCTGCTCGAGCTAAAGATTAACTTAAGGGTTTTATTCGTAACTACAAAATTTTGTTTTATCAAATATTTGATAAATTGATCATTTTTCAAAAATTTTTGTATAAAAAAAAAATGGTAAAACTTACTTTGTCTCTTCGTGATTATCTTTTGAATAATGCAAGCACACATGCGATGTTTGTTTGATTCCATTTTTAGCTCCGTCACAATACGTGACTTACCAAACAGGTTAAAAAGTATTGCAGATTGATGAGAGACATCCTCGGTTTTAATGCGGCTGCACCTTGAAATGTTTTTCCCCACAGGAAGCCGCAGATGTGATGTTCGGCTTTGTTCTTGAGCCAAAATCACTCAAATAACTGCACACACTCATGCACAGACATAAACAAAGTGTAATGTTGCAGACAATGTTACCGAAACTGACACAAGACAAAACCACAACATACATCAGTTGAGAGCGCCACACAAGCTCAGCAGCTCAGCGAATAAGTTTGATAGTCAAAAACAAGGAAGCAACTGTATCACAGCATGACTGTGCACTCACTGGGGTGTGTGAAACTGCACTACACTGTTGTCACACTGCTTTTTATCTACCATAATAATGCATATATTTGTTTGAAAGGAGCAAAATGTAAGGTTGACCACAGCTAATCAAAGTAGGCAGCAGGTGTCACTGCTTTATTCTTATTTTGTCCTCTCAATGTAAAGCGGAGGAGCTGATATGTGGGCGTATGCGTGTGTGTGTAATGTATTTGTGTGTAGTTTGTGCCAATTATAGAGTAAACCTAAAATCTTGCTACAGCAAAATGAGGTGGAAGGGATTAAGACCAGAAAAAGCAGTGAGGGCAGCTATGAAATAGCAAGTTTGTGTCCACTGGACCCTTTAAGTTTCTGCTTGCCCCATTTTTCTGGGCATGTGCTGGCACAGACAAACCTAACTTCCCGTCAGGGAATTTCTTTGTTTTTATTATTGTTAAATATTTATGTGACACTTTTATTTAACCAGGTTTATTTGGACATGTTTTGTATTTATCGAGGATTGATTTATAACATCTAAAGTTCTAGGCACTAGTAATCGTGATTGAAAATGGGTCTTTGCCCTGCTGTCTTGAGTTCAAGCAAAGCAATTTCTTAGGGAGCAAACTGCATAACGCCTGCTGCATTTTAAATACGCTTACATGCATGCATGAGGTAACCAGGCTTTCACTTTTTTTTCCACCATTTCTTATCACAAACTCTGTACAAAAAAGCACACACAGACACAGAAGCACACCATCACCTACACCAGTGGTTCCCAAACTTCTTCTCCTGGGCCCCCCCAGTGGTTTCCAAACATTTTCTGGGACCCCCCTAGAGAGATCCTTAGAGACTCCCTGTTATACTCTTCCATCCACTTAAACCCCCCAGCACACTCAGCGTTATTTTTTTTTCATTCATTCATACCACTTCCTGCCCCCCCGCCCCCCTTATAATGGCACATATTTAATTTAGAATATTTCATACTACATTTGTATTAGATTTATATTTCAATAACCTGAATACATTTGTATGTAGCTTTTCTAGTTTTTGCTAGACCCACATTCACTTCAGTTTAACATGAATATTTTTAGAAACCTGTTAATACTTGTAAATATTTTATTCATGAACTCTATAATAACCAGACATTGTTTCAATAAAATATCTACAAAAGAACATTACTGAATATGTGCACAAGAAAAAGCACAACTGAGATTCAAATAATTTTATGCAATCCTGTGTAAGTGATAAAAATACACAGACGTACATTTTTGTTGACATTATTCCAATACTCTTTTACTAGAATATCTAGGCATGTATAAAACAAACAAAGCCTTCTCCGGAGGCCGAAAAATGTGCAGAACACTATTTTGCGAATCAAATTTCCACAGAGCAGGTCCTCATTTATAAATGAACTGCAGAGGAACAGTTTTTTTTTGTTGTTGTTTTTTTGTTTTTGTTTCACCAATCAGCTTTCAAATTTGCCTCACAGAGCCTATTAGCAGGCTTACAATATTAGAAGTTTTCCACCCACTGACATGGATGGTCAGAGCATCCTTAGCGTCAAGTTTTTGCCGATTTCAGGGCTTAACTTAAACTTAAACACAACCACAGCTTTTCTAGTGATAATTACGGCTAAGCTAGTGGCTTATCAACATACTTATATTTGTCAGCTTCAGAAATTGTGTTTTTTGGCAAATATAAGTAAGTAAACAGTGAATAAAGCCCTGAGGAGTTCATGTATACTGGAGACTCATCATATGCAGGGAAGCAGAAAAAAGGGGAAAGGGTTGTGGGAGTCTGTGATGCAGATCAAAGTCTTGGTGTACCCAGGGAAGGAAAGATGGAAGAAAGGTGGAGAAACTCTCACATACAGACAGTGTTTGCGTGTGATGAGCCACTGTGAGTCCTGTGAAAAGAAAGGCCAGTGATCAAAGGAAAGATGAGGCGATGGAGACAAGGGGGAAAAGCAAGAAAGAGTGGGAGGTACAGTCAGTACCACAAGACCAGTGCACACAGCTGCTTTATTGTTTTCTGCTCATCTTTACAGGAATAATTGTTTTTCATAATAGTCTTCCCTCTTTTTGCCTGGCAGATGCGCGCACCACCCCACCCACACGCAAACAAACTGTCACCACCTCTCCTTCCAGTTTACATCTGCCAGGCAGGGGAATCTCCATGGCTATAAAACTAAGCCTCAAAGCGTCCTTTAATTATAATGGCCACCAAAAAACAAAACAAAACAAAAAAAAACACTGACTGAATGTTTCATACTGCATTCCGTCTTTGCCATATTGCGTCTTAAAAGGGCTCACCTAGCTAATGAGTAGACTTTTGGGGGCAAAGTAGCCTGGTTAAAAGCCAGCTCTTGTACTACGCTTTGCTTCATATAGAGGGTCTGGGCTACTCACCTTTACATAAAGAACAGGGATTTCTTTGGTAACCTCTCATTGAAATGGACAGAAGTCACATGTGAGGTACCCTAAGGTTCAATCCTATGACCCCTCCAATTCAATGTTTATAGGCTCACACTTCTTCAGGTTATAACAGGCTGCTGTTGTTGTAGCAACCTTCCAGACCTCTCTGGATACAGGTCTTCTGGTTCTGGTCTTCTCTGAATCCCCAGAACCAGAACTAAACATGCAGAAGCAGACTTCAGCTTTTATGCACCACAAATCTCGAACAAACTTCCAGAAAACTGAAACACTAAGTTCATTTAAATCTAGGCTAAAACCCCGTCTGTTCAGAGTTGCTTTTGAGCCATAATAAATGAAACACTCACCAATATTTTGATGTGTAATAATCTCACTTAGCAAAATGTAATGTTTGCCGGTTTTCTCAATTGTCTGCTTGGTGTCTTCTCTACTTTGTAGTTTTGTGTTTTTATGACGCAAAGCACTTTGAACTGCCTTGTTGCTGAAATATGCTCTGCAAATAAACTTGAACTTTACCAGCCCTCATCATTACAGATACTCTGAAGCCACATTCTGTTGTAAAAAGAGTCATTTTAAAAAGACATTTTTTTTTACATTACTCTGTTAAAATAGACATATACTCTAAAAATAGACCAATAAATTATGTGCTTTTGCAAGATGATCCATCATTTTATAGTAAAATTCTCCCCCAAATTACCTTTTTTTGCTGATAAACTGCTTAAGAATTTTTGACTCAAGAGGTCAAAAAGTTATTAAGCATGCTGGTTATTTTCATACTGGTTGCAGTGGTTGTTTGGTACAACTTTGTCCCTATGGGTATAAAAGCACAGTGCTCCCTCCCTTCCTGCCCCTTTCTTGCCATGGTCCTGGCGACTGGCAAGCATTGATTGATAGCGTTATTCAACTTTATAAAAGTGTGATTTATTTGCAATGTGGACGCAGAGTGGAATGGGTCTGCTCTGCTCTGACTATTGGTGAAGGTATGTGTGGGACTGGCTGCACTGCTGTGGAAGAAGGAGAGGCTGATGGCAGTTAATGGCCGACCGCTCTCGTTGACAGACAGTCTGCCTGCAGACAACCTGCAGAGCGTTGTTTCCATAAAAGTATCCAGCAACACAGAAAAAGAGTCACTAGATTTATCATTAGTTGTTTTGAAAAGGGAGGAGTACGAAAACAATGAATATATTGGATAAATTGACAACAGTGCTTCTTTTGTCCTGATTGCAGCCCCACTCACTCCCTCTGCTCATCCCCACACTTGGCTGTGTCTCTTGGCTCTGTCCACTTTGCTGGAGTTTTTAAAAATTTTGTTTTCAGAGGGGGGTTAGTTGTACTTTAAACTTGAACTGTTATGAAGCACTCCAGACTTATCTCTTGGCAGTCATAAGTTCCTCATTCAAATTACACCATCAAACTGCAACTGAACAAGCTCTTGATTTACATGCATTCAAGATAAAATGTTACTCACAAAGGGCACTGAGGGTCCAATCGTGGCCCGGAGGTTAGACGGCTCCAGAGTTGCTGTACTTCTCTTTGCACTCTGTATGAATGATGCATGAATGATGGTTGGCAAGAGTTTAGCAAGTAAGAGAGAGCAGCCAAAGAGGCAAATGAGCATTGATCAAGGTCGCTACAATTACACTGA
Source organism: Girardinus metallicus (assembly GCA_903067095.1). Classification (NCBI taxonomy): domain Eukaryota; kingdom Metazoa; phylum Chordata; class Actinopteri; order Cyprinodontiformes; family Poeciliidae; genus Girardinus; species Girardinus metallicus. Next base: position 53,617 of record CAEGAE010051836.1, on the reverse strand, counting down.
CCTCAGTTAGTTCCTTCCAGGAGATGCCCCAAGGAATGGAGGTAATGCCCTTAGCTGGATGGGATGCAATGTCTGTGTTAAAGGGGAATATTTTCAACTATTTTAAGTGTTACAAAAGCATAGTGTGGCAATGCCTAAAATTGAGCTTTCAGAAGAAGAAATTGATAATGTAGGATAAGGAGAAGATTAGTAAGGAAAAGATAGAGGAGTGAGACAAAAGGGGAGGTAGACAATAATACAAAAGGGAGGAGAAGATGTGATATGCTGGACGAGGGAGTCGACAGATTGATGGATTGCTTTACTGCAAAAAAAGCAAAGCACCAACAGAGCTGGAATAACACTCACACATTATTTTTCAGACATATCTCAGTGCATCAATGTACACATAAAAGTTGTAAAAGGAGAGATGATATGGCGACAGCAGAAGAATACTGGTTAAGCAGCTTTTTAAAACATGTTGCCTTAGTAAGTACCAAGATTGCACCCCTCATACTTAAATATTCTACCAAGTAGATAAGTCAATAGAATACTGCAAAAACGAGTAACATTACCATGCAACATAAATAAGGTTGAACCAAAACTTGATAAGACTTTGCCAAGTCATTTCAGCAAAACGTTTCTGCCAACTGTTTTGCAGACAGTTACATGAAGATCAATCAAAACCACTTGATAGTAATAACCTTTATTTAACCATGTCTATTTTCTTGATATCAAAAGATCTCTTTTACAAGAGAGATCTGCCCAGGAATGACAGCCTACAGTTGAAAACGCTCAGCTGTAACTGAAGGTGTGAAGAAAATAGACACAATTTGTGAAAATACCAAATCCTGATATGTCTTTAAGTAGGTGTGTTACATTTAATACACCCTCAGTCTGTGGAAGTATTGTGGGAAATGGTGTAGAATTTACAGTGTTCTACTACTCCAGCATTGGGAATGACACTTTTGTGTTGGTCATATGAGTATTAGCAGAAGTGGTCAGAAAATGGATTGTATTGCCATTTCTAAACACTTCAGCATTTTGAGGTGAGCTAATCTCTACTGCAGTCAAAGTATTTGCATAGCATACCATGTGATAATATATTATCAGATCACTTCTGCACTGTTTATGTTTTTGTAACATATATTACTTATATGGATATTAAGATGACTGAGTAAATAATGAAATTAGATCAGAACAGTTCCTGGTTCGACTGCTGTAAAAACACACAAACAAAATAGTGCAAAAGTAGTGAAAAGTATTAAGTGATATTTACAATATATACAGACAAGTTCTTCAAATAGTTCATGAGATCCGAGATGCTATTTTTCCCCCTTTATCCAAGGCGATATTTCAGCTCCTTGATGGAGGTGAGAGGAATGATGTCAAAGGATCCAATTCAATTTGGTTCAATCCAGAGTGAAGATTAAAGTGTGGCTGTGGAATGAATGTCTCCTACCAGATTGGAAGGAGTTGAAGGGATGTGATGTTTCCCTTGATTCAATGTATGGTTTAGCTCGCCAGTCTGGTCCAGTTGGCTACAGACAATCAGAAATCAGGATCTGGATCTGAAAACAGGAATCTGGCCTGTGTAAAACAGGCCTGATAATCAACACTGGGTTTGGTCAATATCAAAAAAATCATACATGTACATGTTTTCTTCTTATCACTATAGTGAATGAGTTCATATTATAACGATAATTAAACTCATGTGAGTACTCATTAATTTCATTGTAGAATACAATAGAAATAGTGTTTTACTATTCAAAGGATTTTCAGTTTAAATACTTCATCAAGGTAACAATACATACTCAGATCAGGTTAGTTTACACTGATCAAGCCCAAACAGTGACCAGGAGGCTGGCGCTAGCATGCTAGCTCCCAAACAAACAAACATTGGTTTGCATGGCGCTAGCATGCTAGCTCCCAAACAAACAAACATTCATCAGTTCTCACTTGTCAAACAGGGTGATCAGTTGAAAGTTTTGATCCATAATCACACATCTAAAAGTTGAGGGGCATATCAGTGAGAAACAGCACTACGAACCTTTGCTAGAGGCTTACAAACGCCAGAATCCTACCTGTGGCAGCGACGGACGGCGTCTCCCACCTAGCCCGGCGAGCAGCAGCCATAGCAGCAGCTGGCTGGTCACGTGATACTAAATCACGCGAGAACAGACGCGCTTAGTGGCGTTGGTTTATTTTTTGTGTCTAAAGGAAATTAAGGAAAGGAGGATTTTGTTTTAAATTAATCTTGTCATAAATAAAAGTGAATCTAACAGAAATGGGAAAAAAATACCCTGGTTACATTTTGCTTAGATGAATGTCTTCATTGTCACAGCATGAGTTGCAACAAGCATGCTGTGGAAAATGTTAGACTCAAATTTCACATTCAAAACATTTGAATGTTTTTCTAGATTTTTTTGTAAATTGTTATACTAACTTGGAAATTTAAAGTTATTCTTTGTGAGTTTAGCTAAGTTCACAACAAAATAAAAAAAACATGGAAAGTAAATGTGAGAAACTGAACTGATGTGGTATATTTATGCACAGACATGGATGTATGGTACATTGAACTACATTTAGCTTTCTACCGTTTAGTCTTACTGTGTAAGAAAGCCAAGATTATCTGTGTTTTAGCCTTGGTATATAAATTCACACCTACATTCTTCTGTGTGAACAACGTACACACACTTTTTAGCTTTACAGCATTGCCTTCATCATTGCTTTCATCATTTCTATAGCCACTGCACAATCACTTTGTAATACATAAAAATATCAGGGGAACCTAAGGCTACACTCCCTCAAAGTGATGAATAACGGCACTTTAATTTTCACCTAAATACACAATATAAACATAATTGCATGTATGAACAAGCACCCAAGAGGCAGAGCAAACACCAAAAATCTATTACTGGTCAGGAGAAGCAACATAAAACATGTTATATTCTTCCTTAATGAAGAGTGTAAGTATACATACACAAGTCTCAAGTAGTCATACATTTACAATGACTAATGCAAAACATACACTCATAATTATTTAGAAAGCAATACACACCAATGGCAGTGTGGATACGAACATTTGGTTTTCATCAAAAGGGCAAATCACTTGAACTCATGTTATTAATAGTGACGTTCTGGAGCTTTGGCAGAGCCTTATAGAACGTTGATGATTGATTTAACCATTAAACCTATTTTTACTGTATATGACTGGATGACAGTCAGCAGAAGAAACTATATATGAGCTCCTGATGGTGACACATGATTGAAACTGTGGGTGGCTAATGTAACTTCACCACTCTGTGTGAATTTTTGCGAAGCTCCATTTATTTCTTATGCAAAAGGAACAAAAATATTGAATCCAACATAGCAAAGTCATTGAATACCAAGTAATGTTCACTATTCCATTAGAGATGATGACTTCAAGAGCATGCAGTATGACAAGATTTAAATCACAAAGCTAAAAAAAAATACCATATGAAGAATCTGCCTTTTTTTTGGGTTTATTAATTGCTTCTACTCTAAAGTATAAAATTTCTGCTTCTTTGAGCAAAATAATCTATGAGCAGTAATTTTCCATCCATCCATCCATCCATCCATCCATCCATCCATCCACCCATCCATTTTCTGTACATCCTTGTCCCTAGTGGGGTCAGGAGGGATGCTGGTGCCTATCTCCAGCGAACGTTCCGGGTGAGAGGCGGGATACACCCTGGACAGGTCGCCAGTTTGTCGCAGGGCCAGTAATTTTACAGTCATTTAGTTTTCTGTTATTAATCAAACACTATTTGCAACTAATTGGCTATTTTTCCTTGATATATCACTGTTAGTCAGAAAATAAATGGGAAAACTGTATTTTTTTTCCTTTAGATGAAATCTTCAGATAATTAAGGCTGTTGGAGAGCTCTATAATTGAACAAACATTCAATATTTTTATTTCAACCTTGGACAAATATGTGACTGGCCACAACAAAGCCACAAACAAGTCTCCCTCGGGGCTTTGTGAGCTATTTAAAGATTCTGAACATGTGGATTCTAAACTTTTTAGTTATGTCAAACACATGAAAATAAAGAAAATGAATATGTGGACAACTGAATATCGGTGTTCTGCAAACAAAATTAGTGAGAAAAGAGGCCTCAATGTTTCAGAAAAATTGTTCCCAAACCTTGGATAACACCTGGGAGTGTTAACAATAGCTGCTCATTTACATTACTTTGCTATAACCCCATTCTCCGGCACTGGCTGTTAACACGTATGACTGGAAATGTGTGCAGTCAAAGGCGAGCTCTTGTCTAGCTTATCTAATTAGAAATATATAGTTTTGGGAGTTTAGAAGTTTTGTCCCATTTTCCAACAAGATTTTGAACCTGTCTTGTGAGCCTTTGTCATGGAGTCACTTATGTACCTTAAACAGTAGGAATAAACAAAACTGAAATACAATATGTTTGAAAGTCTTTTATTGCAGCCCAAAGTATGCAAGACTAGATGCTAGATGCAGTTAGCCAGTGAGGCATGCACAGCTGCTAACCTAAGATGTGTCTGGTCACTGTCATAGCACAGTATGAATTATTCCAGCAACAGTTTGTTCAACAGGAAGGCAGAAACAAAGAACTAATTATATCATCATAGTCCAACACAGACAGAAATAAGGATTTCACAAGTTTTTTCTTGCTATATAATCTGCAACAGCTGATTGTGGCATGACCCATCTGTGATTTTGGAACCAGTTGAGTCTTATCCCAGTTCACTAAGAAATATAGAAAATAAAATAGGGTAAAAGTATAGTGCAGCAATCTTAGATTATGAAGGTGGAAGTCACATATTGTTTTCTGCAGTAACTCAGTGGATTCTGCAAGATTCAAAAATGCAGACTTCAAACTTTATCACCACAGTGAATTAAAATCAATATAAAACCACATGCTAGCTCTAAAGTTCTACAGACTGCTTTTTGTGAAGAGTTTATGTACTTTCAAAGAATTTACATTTAACAGGGTGATACTGGCATCTGAACACACCTGTGTATACACACACTTCTCTAGCTGTTTGTTTGATTGATTACCCAGCAAGTCTCTCAACACTTTAATGCCTCCCTATCTATCCTTTTCCCTTGTCCACACACATATATGGACACAAAACATATATGGGATTGAGGAGGCCCCACTCATGGCATATTAGCCACCTGTGGACAAGTCAAGCACTTTGTAAATACCCGCAGGGGAGAAGGGATGAGCCTTGGCGCCCTGTTAGGCCTGATATCTGCGGACACTTAATCTCCACAATACCCCACAGAGCCTACTCCATCACTACCAGACGTACAGAACACCATGAGTGTAGTATTGTAAAGAATTCCAGCATACTGTCTAGCAGAAAAGTAAAGTTGTGACTTTACTTTTCTGTGTGAAACAGTTTTCTGTGTGAAACAGTTTCCAAGTAGATTTAAAATGAACTTTTAATGTCATGTTTCCATTAGAGAATTATGTAGGTGTTGCACTGCATTCAGAAGCTAATAGTATTTCTATGTGTGGGACTATCAATTCAAATCAAGTACATCACGAGAAGCAGAACATTTTTACATTTCAGGTAAAACTTATTGCAATTTTCAAAACTTAAAATATGTTTAATCTCAACATTCACCATTATCTTCTTAAAGCCAGAAAATCTTAAATGCCTTTCATCTTGTATGTTTTGTCACAAGGAAGTGACCTAGCAATTTTTTCCTGCCATAAGGCAAGATTTTCCACAATTTCTACCTTTTTTTGTTTATGCCTGAACTTCTATTTTACGTCAGTAACCTTGAAGCCATTCCAAAAATCGATTACCTGCTGCTTTCATGAAAACAGGTGCTATTTCTGTCTGCAATGACATGAAGTAACTGAAGTAATTATAAAACTGAAAAATGAAAGAAATTTTACAGAAATAAATAAACATGCTGTATGTGACTTGTTGCTACATTTTGCATGCTGTGTGTTTCATGTTAAAAGAAAGTATACATTTACAAAAAACAAACAGACAGTGTAGACATATCCCTTCTTCTCTTGGTTTGGGGTGGAGGAATGACCTTTGGTAGGAAACTTGGTATGTGTAGTGGAGTCTCACTGTCTCCTTATTGTTTTGTGTGCTGCTTGCTCCAGATTGACTTACATCAATAGGGCAACAAGCTTCACAAAGATATCTTTTTACTTATTTGCTTGTTATTGCTACTATTATCATTGGTAGCAGTAGCAGTAGTAGTAGTAGTAGTAGCAGTATTGATATTTCATTATGGGGCTTTTCTATGTAAAAAAAAAAAAAAAAAAAAAAAATCAAAACCAAAACTAACAACCAGCAAATCTGACTTTTAAATATCATAATAATTTTTTTAAGTATGCATTTTTCTCACTTGTTTCTGTAAATAATATAAATGATTTAGTATTATTATTTACTTATTGATATTCTTGATGCTATCTTTGGGCCAGAAAATGGTCAAAGATAACTTGTGTACCTGGGGTCAATTTTTCCTCTCTGCTTCTTGAAGTTGTATTATGTAAGGCATGAAACTTCAGCAAAGTCAAAAAAAGTGGAAATATAATTTTTCACTGCTAAAATTGGTGAGATATTAGAAATTTAGTTGGGTTTTGTTTGCTGACACAGAGACCTTATTACATTTAATTCTTCTGAATCCTTGTGGAATCATGCCCTTAAACACTATGAATCAGGTTTAGTGTACAATGACAGATGTTTAATAATTCAGGCGAAGCTTCTGACAGAAACCCAAACACCTTCATCTGATTTGAACGTCTGTGTGATTAACAGGCCAGACACAATGAGTGGAGGGCTCAGGTTTTTGCTGGAACAAGCACTTTTGAGTGGAAGTGCATCGGCACTGAACCTCCACACTAATCCATCTACCTGCACCCAAATGTTCCAACTGTACTTCATATAGCTCTTGAAAGGTGAGTGGTATGGTGAGGGGGGGAGAAAAAACAACAACCAATTTGCATTTTTCAAGCACTGCTCTGGCAGGTGGAGTACTAATGAACATTTCTATGATCCATTAATAGGGATCTCGTTTGCACATGGCCGCCATACCAAAGTGCCACTTGAGTTTGTGGGACTCCATCAGAAGGGCTAATGGAGACAATGCTGCTAATCAGTTCAAACTAAACAGCTCTCTAAATTCACAAGCTGCGAATCAGATAGGTAACAATAATAGACTGATGGAGGGAGCTTGTTCTAATCTGTCACAGAGCATTATGAATGGTATATAAATGCTCTTTTCTGCAATTCATATTATGCACAGAGGGACAAGAAGTACATAATTGGCTATATAATATATACATATTTCAATCAGACAAGCATAGGATGACTTGATTATTATTATACTTTTAATAAAGCTTATATGACTGAAAATGTTCTTATTCCTTTCACAAACATGCTCCAGATTTGGATTTCTCTGCACAAGCCAATCTGTGGTTGCAAATCTCCTGCAGTGTTTGCATCAATCACGTATCACCCAATGCAGAAAAGTGACATGCAGACATGATAACCTAACCCTGACCTTGTTGGATAACCGCTCCTTACGGGCCAGATGGTAATAGGTGACTTGTTATGTCTGACAGAAGAAAGATGTTGATAACACCTTCATAACTGGTATGTGGTTAACCAAAAGAAGTCGTCCTGCTTTATCCCTCTGTGCAAACAAGATCATAAAATGCACAACTAGGAAAGAAAGAAATACAGTGGGAGCAAAAGTATTGAATATGTTAACATATTCTCTAAAAATACAAGACTGTCCTCATAAATTTTATGTCAAATTTTCACAGCAACCAAAGTCATTCACATGCGAAAAAAAATCCTTGCAAATTTGTCTTTATATTATAATAAAGTGTAATAACACAGTAAGAATGTAATCTGTTTAATGGAATTCATTTTGTGCTAAGTAGAAAACGTTTATTTATTACATTTTCATATCTCCTGCTTGGAGAAACTACTAGAATGCATTGCTAGGGTGTAATACTTTGTCTAGTCTTTCATGCAAATTCTCCAACTCTTGAAGTTAGAGGGCCTTTTGTACGCATTTTGAAATTCTTTCAAATATTCTTTTGAATTCAAGTAAGTGCCCATATTTCCATCAAGGCTTTTTTTTTTTTAATGCAAAGTACCGTATTAGAAAAGGTTGATGGAAATGGCAAAATTTGAAAAAACTTCCTCAGTTTCGCAAATATGTTTTTACACTCAGTTGAGGTGCTTTTTGGCTTTTCCAAAAACAATTTATTGCGCAAAATGGGAGAATACATTGTTACATTTACATGTAAGTACATTTGCTGAATAAGTTTTTATGTGGCAAACTTTCCCACCCACTGGTGGGTCTATGCATGAAACTTGGAAAAATGTCAAAGTGTTACTAACTGAACATTTTCAGTTAGTAACACTCATTGTGTTTTTTTGTTGTTGTTTTTTAATGTGATGGGAAAGTCTGAAGGCTGTCCATCATTTTGATGGATTACAATTCACATACCTTTTTACTTGGTGCAGATAGTGAAGAAGGAGTGCATTCTTTCTCTCACTCGGAGAGTCTTGCTGATTTCCGATCGTTTCAGTTTGAGAGATATTCCCTGATTTCAAAACATTGGCAGAAGTGCCACTTGTAATTCCAGTCTCCAGGGTGGCTGCAGAGTGTGGTTCAGCCTTCAGATTAATATAAACCCTGAGACATTTTATTAAAAGGTGCACAATTCATGTCCTTGTTTATAATTTAAATGCGATTGACCATGGTCAATGGTTCTGTCACTGAAGAATAAGTTACATGTATTCATCTGCTTGATTCGTCATGACATGATGTGGATTTTCCGTCCAGCTTGTGGAATATCAAATCAAATTAAAATAAAATGCAATTGAATGTGATATTTTCATCTTTTAAAAATGATGGGTTAAAATAGATTATAACAGATATTTTTATATTGTGCCTCTCAAAATGATGGACTACAAAATGTGTAACCTCTGGGTAGGACACACTCATCTAAAATTAGTAGCTGTTCTCACTGAAAAGCTCTAGCAACTTCCAGAGCCCTAAAAGCAAACTTTGAAAAGAATTGGTGCTACAGCTGGATCGGAAAAGTAACCAGGTAGACAGAGACAAAAAAGACAGAAGTTACCAGGTGGGTGGGAAGGCTGACGACAAGCATATATCTGAACTCCTGACATGGACAGAACAAAATAATGTCTGAGCGGAGAGCAAGTGGGTGGATCCTCCTTATAAGGCCAAATTTGTGGTGACCTGAAGACTAGATACCAGGAGTACCTACTCATGGCCATTTTATGGGGCAGTGAAATACTTCTTACTCATTGTCTCAATGTTCCTCTCAGTGAGAGAATTGACAGTTTTGGGAATAAAGCTATACTCAGTTCTATCGGTGTCTTTTCCATCAATAAGATTCCAGGGAAAAGAGCTATTTTCTTTTAGCCATCATGAGATGCTTCCTCTGCATTCCTATTAAACCCGCTTTTACAGGATTCCATTAACTAAATGACTTAAATATTCACTTTTACTGAATGGTATTGCTCTCTAAATACTTACAAATTTAAACTATTCTAATTCTGATTTCTAGCAGCCAATTTGCTTTGTGTTATTTACTCATTTGTTTGATTTCTTTGCATGTTTATGTGTCAGTGACCTCTTTGGAAAAAACTGAGAAAAACATTGGTTTGTTCAATACTTATTTTTCCTGCAGTATTTATGCACAAAAAGTATAAATACTGCAGGTTTAGATTACTTTAAGAAGTACAGGTTTAAGTCAGTGATGCTTTTTATGTACTTGCACAACTGTCTTGTGCATAATTTCCAAGACTTTACCGCTGAAGTGAATCTCGTTTCTCCAGGTGTCATTGTTATCCTTATTATTATCGATAGGTTAAAAATATGATTTGTTTCACAGTCTTTGTAATTGTATAAACTCAGCAAAATCATGTAGGTCCAACACGAAACAATCTACCATTTTCCACATAACAGCCACTATGTGCACCACATGTATGTCAAACCCATACAGCCAAAAATATATTAGTAGCAGTTCCATGACATGAAAGCTTGACAGGGGATGTTGTTTAATGAGTGTGCATGGTGAGCAGTCACCTGTGCAGTCTTTATTAATTTATAGACAATGTCAAGATCCTAATGAGTCAACTCACTGATAAATATGGTTACTTATGCAGATTTGAAACCTGTTTGTCATGTTTTATTGTTCTAATCTGTAACAATTTATACATACATTGAAAGAAATTAAATTAGATATATTTAAGAAGCAGTATGAATCAAAAATGAGAGGTCAATCATCTAATCGGTCAGAAACTGCATGGTGGAGGGCAGAAAAAAACATGAATCTGTCTTTCCGCAGTGGGATCTGATCAAATTTTCCCATTTGGGATTTTAAACGACATGATGCCCTGGTTCACTATCCCTCTCCTGTGCTCTTTGATACATACTTGAATATGGTCCCACTGTTGGAGATGTGTCTGTTCCGACTGATGCACAGTGATATGCAAAGTGGCACCAATCCACTACTGAGGAGGCACAAAGGGAGACAAAGCGAATGTCAAATTCTGTTCCCCTGAACCAAGAGCTGAGGCCCCTAGATGGTAGTGCAAAGATGTGGGGGTGGCTGTAGGGGTGCGTGTGTGTGAGAGTGAGAGATTATGCTGGCAAGGTTTAAGTACAGAGGCAGATGTGCACTAGTCTGCTTATACATGCGTGTGTGCGAATGTTTGCATAAGCAATTAAAAGCTTCATCAGACACTATCTTGTCACTGTTATGTTTCCCATCCCAACACAAACCTCACAAGGCTGAACACTTAAAGCAAGGGGGAAGGAGGGTGTCTGGCTTTACTGTGAGGCCCTAAGCTGGTTAATGACGCCGGGCACCAGAAGCCCCACAGATGGCTAATCTAACCATTGTCTTCCCTTCACAACCCTGTCAAAAACTCCTATTCCCCTGGACCCCCATGAAGCATGCTACTGTTTACCCCTATTTCAACTAATTCTAATCCTGTTTAGCAAAATTCTCAAACGTCTAAAGGGCCTTTCCCTCCTAAACTCTTCTTTCGCCTTTTTGTTTTTTCAGATGATAAAAAGGACAGCTGGGTTGAAGAAGGATCACTGTTATCCTCAATTGTGTGAAGGGAAAGATAGGGACACTAAGAAAAAGGGCAGGGGTGGGGGGTTGGGCTGAAAGTAGAACAAGAGGGTGGGAAGACCTTGGAATGTTCATGGATTCATTCAAAGCTGGTTCATGCCCCAAGCTAATTAGTGATTATTCCTCATAGATTCTGGATTCACTTATACACAAGGATGATGGATATGGTGCTGACATTTGGAAGCTCTTCGTGGAGCTCCTGGAGACTCCCCCCTCTCTTTCCTCACTTCATCTGTCACTCTACATTGAGTGTACCAATCCAGGCCCCAGTCTGACCCACTGATACTGCAAGAATGTCTTTCCTTGTATCTAGTGAGACAATTTTGTGTGTGAGGAGGTCAGATAACATATGACCATACACGAACACATGCATATACAGCATCCTGTAACCTGTACCAGAGTTGGAATGTGACAAAGTAATATCTAGAGGGTCAGTAGATTGGGACAGTGTATTGACGATGTCCTTTCTTGAAGTCTTTGTTTTCACACGTCAAAGTTTTTTTTTCAATTCTCTTGGTCCGTCTGCTAATATGACTCACTGCCATTTATACTGATTTGAATAAGTGGATAAGGGATACAAAGGCCCACAGAGAATATGGAATGACTTCAAACTCTTTCAACGCCCACAGAAAGGGACATTGTTACCGTCCGACCTCATAGTTGAGCTCCAGAAGCATTTCAGCAGCTCGTAGGGATTACAGGCGACGAAAGAATCCACTTAGCACATTTTGTTTTGTATTTCAAGCTTTTCTTCCCCTACTATTTGCTCAGAAGCAAATGAAAAGGAGGGTTTACACCAAAATGGGATTGGTGTCTATCTGTTGCATGTAGGTATTGGCACACTGCAACTTCAAAGGCTTCACCAGTGCTTTGAAGTGCAGCACCGGTGAAGAGAGACATCTGCTTTTTTCCCGTCGTTGTAATAATTGTTTGCCATTCTGATACTTAACTCTGTACAAAATGACAAGCTCAGACTCTGTGAACATAACAGTTGTCCTGGGGTCAGAAGTTCCATTCACATACAGGGGCCTGCAATAGGAAAGATCATAGGAAACACTAAATGATACCTTACTTTGGGGATGTTTAATGAGCTCCCACACCAAGCTGCCTCCAGTCAGATCAGAAACAAACATTTTTATAACTTGCTGCAGGATGCAGTGTTTTTTTCTTTAAAAATACATGTACAGGAGCTTCTATGTACAGCATAGAAGCTTGATATGCCTTGATATATCAAGCAGCCTGGTAAATACTGGTCCCTTGTTCTAAGCTTTGCTTCGAAAAGAGGATCTCGACCCACAATACTTTTGAGAAACAATTGCTTGTTGGAGGTGATGACTGTGTTGAAGTTTTAGATTTTACACAGTTGTAAAATTCATGCAGTTCAAATCTATGACAATGAAATTTCTGTTTATGTACTCATTCTTTAATGCCAAGCCATGTTGTGGTTAAACAACCACAAGCTATGCTATTACTTTCATATTGCGTGGAATAATTTTATATAGTTTTGAAACCAGTAATGAATTTGTTACGGAGTTCAATTTAACACATTGCAGTCATTTTGAAAGTTCATGAAACATCACAACAAAGAGTTTTTTATGCTCAGAAAGAATGGCAGACCAACAGCATCAGCATCATTAATCAACAATGTGGTTTCCATGCAGAGCAACTAGAGGATCCTAGAACAAAGACAAACTCTGTTCCCCCTCTGATGAGGCAGCAGAAACTGGCAGCTCCTCACTGAATCATTTCACCAGTAAATGTCCTTCACCATAAGCTTTTATGCAGCACAGCTCCCTCACGCAGACCTCAGGCACTGTAAACGACAAGCAGGGTCAGAGTAATTGAAATCATTAATCGTGTTTTATTCCACTTTGGGGCAAAGTAAGCTTGCATTTAAAAGGAGTAGGTAATGGCTTTGGATAATATGCCTACCTTTGAAGGAAGTGGCTGAAACAATATTACAATGCATGTGATACTGTGTTTCTGGATAAAATGATGCAGATCATGCATTATTATGCTGTCATAATAAAACCATTGATATTCATCGTTGAAATTAACTTCACACTGAGATGATTTACTGCCATATATTCAAGTCAATTGTAGTACAGTTACTGCAAAGATATGCTACACGTTCAGATCTATTTCATGATCTGACCTATTTTACAAAAAGCAATATCTATGTTTTCTATCCTAAAAGGATATTTTGTTTGTGACATTTTTTTGTTTGTTTTTTAGTCTTGATTCTCTTATAGATACATCAGAAATTTCCATTTGACCACTGGAAATTTGACCAATTTCCAGTGGTCAAATGGAAAAATTTGACCACTGGACCATTTCTTTGACCATTTCATTCTGAAAAAAGTATTCAGAATAAAATTCTGCAATCAACACAAAATATTGAATTACATTAACTATTTTGTAAAAAATATTTTTATGTGTGGACTTTAAAGGCTTCACTCTGAAATTCTAATAGACTAGTTACATAATTACCTTTACGCATCAGAGTAGTAGACTCTTTTTGGTCTCTCCTCTGATTCTTAGTGACACACACTATTCAAAAATTACCCAGCATATGAGAAGGTGCTGTAAGCCAAAAAACTATATTCACCTGAGGTGTCTTTGTTCTGCTAACTTAATCAAACTGATGATAAAATGTGTCTACAGTGTGAGAGACTTTCCTTAATGCATAGGCTTGGGTGATATTAGATTTTACCTCTGGCTTTACAATTTCAGACCAAGCTTGCTGATTTATTTGGAGCAGATCTGATAAGATCTTCCAGGAAGATGTGATCAGCACTTTTTGCTGCTTATCAGCTCTACTTTCAGCATCCTGGAGTACAGAATTGGTTGCTGTTTCCTAGCACCATAGGGGTTTTCTGGAACTCAACAAAGTAGAAAGCAATTTGAGTTACTGTTAATCCTTTGTGGGAATGCTGTCTTCTTGCTATGTCCTGATATGAGTCAGCAAGCTCAAATAAAATATAAGTGTGTTTGGGAATTTTGGCATGTATTATGTGTGTTTCCCACTGATTGACAAAATGTCAAATTTTTACTGATACATGTTGATTATGTCCTTGCTTTTCTTCTTAGGTTTTCATGACCCGGTCTTATTATCATTCTGAGAATAGAATGTCCTCTCTTTCTCCCCTCTCTGATACTAATTTAATTAAAAATGGTATTTGGCTCCCATTTTAGGAGCAGGAGTATTTTCTTTGTTTTGATACTTTAATATCACAATCATATTACATTCTTCGCCCTATTAGACAGGTATCAGAAGCAGGAGTCACTTGAAATCAACATTTGTAACATGCTTTTGAAAAGATTTCAAGCAGCAATGTTTGGACTCTGATACATTTGCAAAAATATTTAATTGACTTATTAAATGCCATGTGAATGGCAGTTAACATTTCCTGAGCTCCAAAGAAAACGAACAATCTATACCAGAAGTGGTTTGTGTTTCATTTATTCTTTGTTTGTTGTTGGGTTTTTTTTTCTAAGTAGTTAATATTTTTAGTACTACTGTACAAGGGACATTCAGGTAGTTTAAAAAACAGACAAAAAAACACCAGTACCATCATTGCAGCTCAAAAATCCATCAACTTATTGTGACCTATTGGGAGTCTAAACTCAGACTTCCTGCTCTGCAGAACCATCTTTTATAGACACAGGCTCCGCCCACGCAAAGACACACAAAAAACAAAACAACACTTCTAATTCAAGCAAACTCTTATCAAAGTACACAAAATAAATAAAATAATCATAACACTGAAAAAAAAAACAGAAATCTGTGACCAGGTTTAACTGAGTGTTTAGTTTAGTTTTAATTTAATAGAAAACACTTAATTCATACGTCTTCATGATGTCATTGCGTATTCATGTGACTCCCTCCCGTGCGCTTTAATCCGGAAGTAGTTTTTTTTTTTAATTTCTTAACCGGGAAAATGTTTGACACTAAAAATCACAAACTAGGATGCATCCACGACCAACCGCGCCAGTTTAAGAAACCAAAACGTAAGTTATGTCGGGTGTGCATGTGTGTGTGCGCGTGCTTGCATGTCGACACTGACTTTACTAGGACTACATCCCAAAATGACTGAAAAATATTAAGACAATAGGTGCAATTGCCTACTGTATTACTTTAATAAGTGTTTTTTTTTATATATATAGAAAACATTGCTGGGGAAAAGTGTTTCTTATATATATATATATATATACGTATATATATATATATGTATATATATATATATATATATATATATGTGTATGTATGTATATTTTTTTTAGGATAGACAGCATTGTTTTCTGTAAAAAAAACAACAAAAAAAACCACACACACACATACGCAAATGTGATTGGTCTTGACATCTAAATGAGGTTGAAGAGCTTTATTGATGAAATATGGAAACTGCTCCTGTGAGTCTGAACGTCGGTATCTGAAAAGCCAACAATATCAACTACTGCAAGTCAGAAATCTGACTTTTAGTTTCCTTTAGTTCTTAAACTTCGACAGGAAATGTGGGCATAAAAAAAGCCAGATTGAATGTTTTTTTCCCTGTCTGCTAAACAAAACAAGATGATAGTAGAGATGGCGATATCAACAAACGTCATGAATTAGAGGCAGAGCTTAGATTATGTTTCATTTCCTAGATGGTTAAGTTCAGTGCACAAACGTCAAATATCCTGACACACCACAAATAACTCCTGTTACTTTGCCATTTACAGGTTAAAATGATCGCAAAAGCCTTTCTCTGTCCATGAACTCAACAAAAAGCTAAATAATAACAGTTATTTTTGATTAATGGGAGATTACTAGAGTGGAGAACAAAATTTTATTTTATTATACTTTTTACAATATCCCAATAAGTCATAAGTACCGCAAAGTTTTCATGTGTCCTTCAACCCTCCTGCGCGCCACGTAACGTGAATTCTCCGGTGATGTCAGGTGGGCCGGTCGGTGGAGACCCAGCTTGTTTTTTTGCTGTTATCCAAAGCGTTTGTTCTATTTCCGGGCCCACTTTGAAAGACCTCTCTGTCACATTAATCAGGGATGAAGTGAATACCTCGCAGTGTTTTCTGTCAATCCAAAGGTCTGTGCTTTACACCGGCAACGATTTATTGGGGGGGAGGGGAAAAAGTGTCTATATTTGCGGCCGCAACCTTTCGCCAGACCTCACCAGCTGATGTCACTTAATTATTTGTCCTCCTGAATCTAATACTTTTTCTCCGTGCCAGGCATGGTCCAAAACACACACACACACACTCAGATGGAGGCACACACATGCTGACGCACACAAATAAACACACTAGCAGATGCTGTGCCTTACTGTTGGTCACCGCGGAAAATCAGACGACCCATCCATCTGCCTGTGTTATTCCTAGCAACCAGAGTTATGTTGCCATGGTAAAGACCTCCCCACATGAACTTGTCACTCACGTGGCAGCGGCTCGGTGTTTCCTTTTTATTACTATCATTTTGTTTTCATCTCTGCCTCTAAGCTTTTGCTCTTCGGTCATTATTGTATACCTTTTTACCTTTTCCTGAGGACAGCTGAGTTCCTGTTTACAGCTTTTCTCCCCTCTAACTTTGGATACCTGCCCTCTCTCATTAAAATGCGACTCGGAGACAGAGCTCAGGAAATCAAAACTGCAGGGAAGAACTTTATGATCTCGCGAGCCAAAGCCCAGCCTTGTAATGTCTCCAGTCAAGAAGCTAATGTCGTGTGAGCGCTGGTGAACTAAGCAAGGATTTTTTTTTCGTCATAAAATGTGTGCGCCGTAAGCGAGTAAAGCTTACATCTGTTCAGACAAATGTGTGATTTAGTGTTGTATGTATGTGTGGGGGGAGGTTTAACGGAGAAAATCCAGCAAAAATCTTGATAAACCACTCAAATCTACCGTAACCACAGAAATGACTTCGTAAACCGGAGTAATTCCCAAACGAAGTGTGAGAAAAAGGAGGAAAAGAATGACTTTGTAATACCTTTAACGACACGGTTTACTCTAGGATGAGTGTCGAGTTTCCTCGGAAATATTACAGCGTCTGAAATGCGGGGCGGCATTTGTTCTCATTTTGCACGCTGACTTATGTATTGGTATTACTCTGGAAATAGTTATGCTTGGATTTCAGCCTGTTCTGACCTTCTTTCACGTCCATTAAAAGACGACTGCGGTCTCTCACAGTCTGTGGTTATTGGCGGAGGAAGATTTCTGGGGAGTAAAAGTGCTAAATTTATCTGATGACATTTTGCAGAGCGGACAACTCTTGCGCTTGTTGTACAGTGACAGTGCTGATCAATTCTCACATGCTAAATGTGGTGTTAATGTTAGGAGTAATTCATTTCCTGATTTCATTTTTTGTCTCTGTGGTGCAGTAAAAGTCTAGTGTAAGGATGAGGTGTCACGTATGACATATTTTTGCACAATATTTAACCTATATTACCAAGTCTTGCTTGGTAATAAAATAAAAATAATATTTCCCATTTGAGTCCAATAAAAAAATCACAATGGTGGGACTTTTACATTCCTGTAAAACAGACTTTTGTGAATAAATTGAGTTTTGTCTGAGATGTGAAGCCTAAATACAAAAGTACTGAAGAAAAAGTTCTAGATAATAAAAAAGATATTAAATGTCTTCTTTAAATGTTGTTTCCATAAGACTAAAATGAGCAGGTATAGTTGAGAATGCATAATGTCCAATGATTGAATTTCTTAGCTGCTTAGTTAGCTCTTAATGCTAAGTGCTAAAGTAGAAGGACACTGGACTTCTTGTTTCTTGAAAATGACTTATCTTCTATTCACAAAGGTTTTTCATTTGTAAGCATGGTTGGAAATAACAAGCCATTAAATTGTAGTCAGAGAAATAACACTAGTCGGGCCTCTAATGAGGTTTCTCTCAAGTTGCGAGTAAGTGTGTAATTTTTATCTCCCTGTTGCCCTGCGAAGACGTGCAACAAGCGACATGTCCGAGGCGAGGGGCGTGTGTTGCAGTGTACCCCACGTCTTGCCCAATGACCACTGGAGTGGGCTGACTAAGGCAAGGCAAGTTTATTTGTATAGCACATTTCAGAAACAAGGCAAGTCATGGTGATTCACATGACGTGATAAGGCTCCATTTACACTGAGTCACTCTACAGTTAAACCGTAACATTTTTGTTGTCATCTCACCGCTTGTTTATAAGGCGCTAGTGACTGGAGTCTCATGTGCAGAACATGCGTCTGCACGGGTTATTATATGACGAGTAGGTAACAAGAAAAACAATGGTGGATAACATTTTGTTGTGTTGTGGTACTTAGCCTGTTCAGTTTAGCACAATAAGTCCAGCACTTACAGTGTTACATGAACACTTTGTTACTGTTCACAATGAGGTGGAAGCTAAGGGTCAAAAGTGCATTCACGTTGGGTGAGATGCTAAAGTCACAGCGCCATCTAATGGCCTGGCATGATGACTACAGCTGACTTGTGGTGTCTTGGCGGTGACAACTAAACATGGAACTTTTCTCAAATCAACATCCGAAAATAACGGCAGTTTCTAGGCAGAGGTCTCGTCTAAACGTAGCCTAAGCCACCAGTGCATAAAGACAGGCTACCCTGCAAACACAACAGAAAATTATCTTCACTCACAGTTCTAATGTCGGTGTGGAGTTGCCAGTCAAACAAACTTTTGGCCTATGCAAGGACTTGACTTCCTTGCATAGACCAGAAAATACCAAAATACTAGAAAATATCCAAAATTCACACAACAAAGCCCAAAGGCGGGACGTGGATAAGAGCGTTTTGCTTTGTGGAAACACCACCATTATCTCAGCAGCTATATATAGATGGATATCTTGGAAGCATTAGCGAGAAGATTTTGCTAAACCTGGGAACACAAATAAACTAATTCAGAGATTGATTGAAATAATGAAGCTGGAAAACAATAGAAAAACATTAAACTGTCAAAATGATTTCAAGAGGAGTTGAGTGTGCGCTTTCCCTTCCCAACACCAAAGACCAGACCCTCATTACGCACAACACGACCTTGATATTTGACTATCAATCACAGCTTCGTATAATTGGATGAGTTGTAATGGAAAAGTTCTTAGAGTTTGCTGGTACTCTGTTTCCAGTGAAGCCATAGGCAGTGCACACCCGGTGGCTGCTGCTTTTTCTCTGGAACTTCCCAGACCCTGAGTCCCAGCCGCTTCTATAAAACTGCTCTTTAAATGCAATGCAGGCAGCAGGTGGGGGCTTAATGCCATGACAAGAATGCCGAGCAGGGGGAAGGACTCTGCGGGGGTTTAAAGATGCCCCTAGGCGCTGTGGAGGAGACCTCTGCGGGGTTGCCCTTTAAGGCTGCATGGTCAGTCAGAGCGAAGTTAAGCTGGAAGTCTCTACATGTGAACCTGTCACTCTTTCAATCTAGGGGCCTCGGCGGGGAGGGCGAGTGTATGTACGAAGGTGGATTTAGACTATTAGTTCTGGGTAACCCAGGCATCCACGTCCATGTGTGTGGAGAGTCACTGAGGTCTTTCTGCTAATTATAGGCTGAAATCTGACAGAGAAAAATTAGAGGGAAAAGGGACAGCTGCAAGGTGCTGTAGATACCGAGGGGAGAGCAGAAGGGAGAGGAGGAGGGTTCAGTTTCTTGGTAAATCCTCAAACCCCCTCCTTGAACCAAAAAACAAAATTCAATCATCTTGGTGTCCTTCTCGCTATATTATCCCCTTTCAACACAACCCACCGCCTTGCTCGTCCTCTGGGACAGGAGGTCAGAGGTTAGTCCCAGATGGGATCACCACGAGTTTCACGGGACGTTCCATCCTCTCCCTGATGTATTGCCATTTCCTTAGAGGAGCTTAGCTAGCAGCTAGAGCAGGACACTGAGACCTCCCCAGGGTGAAGCAAGTACAATCCCAACACACACGGACAACACCTGTATGAGCTCAGTGAAAGTGAAAAATATGTTGTCTTTGGTTTGAAAAAAAATAAAATGAAAAATTCGTAGCTTGGAGATACAAAGTCTAAGCATCTGACAAGGAAAGTCAGATCATTCTTATTTGCGGCTCAACATCTGTCCAGACTCGGATTCATTGCAAAGAAGCTCGTTCTTACTGAGTGATCCTTCACTTCCCCATTTCTCTGGGTTAGGAGTACAGCGGGAAACCCAGACACATTTTTTTTTTGCAACTTTGCACAAAACACGTTGAAGGCCACTGTCGGCCCGGCCCTATTCTAACCCAGCCCTGGTTGTGTTTGCATTGAGCACAGTGCGGCCTCAAATGGGGACAGGGATCGTCATATCACACAAATTCCTGCCAAAGCTGCCAAGGGCATCTTCCCAGAGACCAGGCAAAACACTTCCTGATTGTCCCGTCCAGTGATGAAGTCGAGGAGAAGAATTGTCTCAGCTTTACTCTTTTAGTCCCAATTATCAGCTTTTTTTCATAAAAAAAAGTATGACTTCAACTCACTTCTGATCACTTCAATTGGAAAAATGTTCCCCGATTTCAAGACTCTGGCTTACAAGTGGCGCATGTAAGCACAGAGTCATCCTCCAGATCAACATCAAAACCGAGACGTGATTATGAACAGGTGGGTGCACAATTCTGGTCCATGCAGACCAGGAAGAAGTTGTGAGACTGTATAGCTTCAGGCCACAGCAGATGAATAGCTTATAACTTAAGTGCGATCGTTTAATTTTATGTAGTTATCTGGGCCATAGTCAGTGTTTTCTTTTTTTCACTGTGGAGAAAAAGTTATAAGTAATTATCTGCTTGATTTGTGATGACACAATGTGGATGTTCCTTCCAGCTTGTGAAAGTGAATACATCACTATCGTCATTTAAAGAAACTGATGCGTAAAATTATGACCAGATTTTATTCTGACAGTGTCTGTCAAAATGACTGATATCGAGAAAGTCTAACGCAACCTCTGACTGAAAGATCTTGAAGATGGCTCGTCTCTGGTCCCGTCCCCGCAGCCAGTGCACCAATCAACAGCTGACTTCGAACTGAAGTCCCGCCAACCCAATTGGTGCAAATCCAAAAAGGGTGCTATGACGTGAATCCTTTTGTGATTTAAATGTTTTAACGATTGAAATGTAAGAAAGACAAAAAGGTATCATTTTTGGATTATTGATTTGCTTTTGCTCACACTCCCATACCAAATTCACTTTTTTTAGTCTCTCAGTTTTCAGCTGATCTCACCCTCCGTTCTCTGCCAGTGTACAAAACATTCCTTATTGTTGTTCTAATATTGTGAGATTACAATCTAGATACAAGCGTTTTCGTGGGAATGTCCTGAGCTCGTCTTGGAGCAGCCATCATCCAGCCGAGGCGCAGCGGCCTCGTCCGGATCGTTTCCCTCCCAGGCCTGATTGACAGGTGTTCGACAATCCTTCTGGCTTCACGCCGGAGATCCAAAGAGGCCTTTGCGGAGGCCCTGGTGTGGCGGGACCTGACCTTGCCCACTTTGTCGATGGCATTTACAGCTCCCAGGCTTTGTGTGACAGGTGCTCTGGCCCAAACCTTCGCACCGCTCCGCTGAACCTAAATCCTGCTCATTTTTTTTATTAGTCCTTCCGACTCTCCCCCCCCTCCCCATTTCCTCCAGGAGCGGTCAAGTCTGCTCAGCTCAGATGAAATGCCTGTAGCTAATTGGCTCATGTAGGTGTTACAGAAAGTGGAGGACAAATCATAAGGGGTCATCATGTGACCCCTCCATTTAAAACTAAACAGCACATTTAGCTCTTTAGAGCTGCCCATAATCTGTAGCAGAGCAATCTCTCACTTTTTGCTGTAAATCAGGGCTGTTCCTCCTGAAAAGACTCACATCTCCCCCCTGGTGGCTGCCTCTGTAAATGCACATCTCAACCCAACTGCTGTCACACTTCCATAAAAAAAAAAAAAAGAAAGAGCTGATGCCAAAGTGAGAACTGCAGCTCGTGTGTTTTGATATACTGCACTCAACTGATACTCAGATGATTCTCTGCCCCGTTCACTGCACTGGTGCTAAAGTGTAAATAAGGATTTCAATTACACAACCTCTCTTGCTGTCTTTGGTTCTTTTATATGCAGCCTTTTGAAGGGTCGGTTCAGCTTCTGAGGCAAAACAAGCTGTTTGGGAACCGGCTGCCTTGTATGTTGTTGGATCAGGATTTAAAATTCTAATGATCTCTGCTGAGGCTTGTGCCTGTTTCCAGATGTCTTCTCCTTCTCTCTCTCTCTCTTTCTCTGTGTGTGTGTGTATAAGATCCAGGCCAGGTATAAGGATCCTCCTTCAGCCTTAGCCCTTCTTTCTTTTCAACCTAAAATCCATAATCCTTCTGGCATTGGGAGAGCAGAGGAAAGCTTGGGATTTACTTGTCGACCCACATTAATCACATGGTGATCATTGCGGTGTTGGGTTCTCATTTCTAGTTATATTCCAGTTTTCTGTCTTTGATACAAGGAGGCTTTATAGCTTAGGTAAATCACAGAAGAAGCAGCAGAAGAGAGTGTCTCCAAAGCTTTAACTGCACACATAGTATTTGTTTTTTAAGACTGCTAAGCCTTCTCACAAAAATACTTGTATATGCTCTGTTTCTGTCTGACTTAGACTGGCTTATGAGAAACAAAGTTAAGTAGTATAATCAGACCAAAAATGTTTTGTAGGGCATGTGTCATCATTCTGTGGTTTTACTCTTCGATTTGGTTCAGGCTTACTCACATTATGATATACATAAACAATAATATGGTATAATTGGCTGCCTGATGGAGTCTCGTGAATGCTGTGATGTCTACACCCTTACTAACACGAGTTCTTCTCAATTCCAGGTGACTTACATTACAAATAGACTCTGCCTCACACACCTGAACAGACTCATTCAAATACGCACCGTCAAATGTACTCAACTGGTTCTTACTTCATGCAATTTTTCCTACTTTGATACCAGAGGAATCCCTGATTGAATAAAGTCAACCATGTATTTAAGGTGCCATGCCTCTTCTTGTGGAGCAAAAGTATCTTCTCACCTGGCAAACTTTATGCTCACAAACAACAGCCATGGTGGTTACTTTGGTGGGCTGACTGTCTGTTGTAACTGACTTGTCTACACGTGACACATTCCTGATTTTAGTGGCCATTCCTCTAAAGTTGTTTGTGTTTCAAAAAAGTTTAAAGCATTGATGATATCTGCTGTCATATAGGGAAGAACTGATACGGCAAAAAAAAAAAGTAGCAACAATGAGCTGAATATGGTAAGACCTTTTAGACTCTGATAAAGACACAAACAGAAGTGAATTTCTAAACCTCAAACACCCAAGGATTTTGACGGAAGCAGCTACAAGATCCATGCTAACTGTGGAGGAGCTGAGCAGAGCCACGGCGTACTTTTTGTTGGCGTTATTGGAGCCTGGACACACCAGACCTGCGGCTGATTGTTGGCTACAGAGAGCTACATCAAAATATTCTACCTAAGGGAAGATGGTGGGAATTAATGTTTCCCAGCCGCTCGCGTGTTTTCACTCTTTTCTTTTGCAAAAAATCCTACATGAATAATGCAATGCTCGGTTGCTTCACGCGTGTTTGGCCACATGGATTCTTGAATGTGTGTAAGTAGATACAAGTTGGACTGCTCACAACGTCTCTGTGTGGACGTGGTGGAAGCACAGGGCTTATTAGGAAGTTCACTGCTGGGAGCCTAATGGCCGGTGACTCCTTGTTGAGCTATATTGTGCGTGCAAGAGAAGGCCTGCATCCAAAAAACCACAAACACTCACCCTGATTGCCCCAACTATAAGCATATGTCAGCTTGCTGTGTGTTTTTCTGCCTGCGTGTGCATGTGTGTGCGCTTGTTTGTAATACCTTGTGGGGACCATTTTCCTGACACATACTACGTTATGGGCACCCACTGCTCCTTGTGGGGACCGAAGCCTGGTCCCCACAAGGGAAACGCCAATTTTAGGGCAGGGGTTAGATTTAGAACTAAGGTGTGAATTGAGGTTTGGTTAAGGTTAGGGATAGGTATGTAATGGTTACGGTTAGAGTTAGTTTTAGGTTTAGGCTGTAGAAATGAATGGAAGACCTTGGAAAGTTCCCACAAAGATAACCACTCAAACACATGTGTGTGTGTGTATGTGGAGGTGTGCGTGTGTGTGTGTTTGGCACACTGAATCTTGTTTTCTTACTCAACATGTTTTTGCCAGAGTTCCACAGTGGCATGTTACTTATTTAGCTTCATAATGCAGAACATGAAGCACTTGAATCTAAGCTAGACATCAAAATGGCTTTTTAAAATAAAAAACAAAAAACTCCCCTAAATGATAAAATAAAACCACTTGTGCGTTTTTGTTTCCCGCTGTTCCAGAGTTCAATTAAATGTCGATTCAGTTTATTCACAAAGCGCCAATTCACAACACATGTTGCCTCAAGACGCTTTACAAGCAAAATCCAACCATGCAGACGGATCCAGAGTCAAGTACGTCCCTTCCAGTTTGATCCTAGTTACCAAAACGCAGTAAAGTTCAGTTTAATGTTGAAAAGGTTTCTATCTAGAAAAACCCAGCAGATTTCTGGAAGAGCATGTTGTGAAGGAAGGAATTTCAATGTTTGAATTCTTGAGTTATGTGACTATTTTATATAACATTCAAAAGAAAGGAGAATTTAAACTCAGAGTTGTACACTTTCGCTACATTAAGCAACATTCTTTTGAGTCTTATGTTCTGCATTTAGTCACCTACTAGTTCCTGAAGAACTTTGGATAAATAAGACGTATTTTTGACTGACCTGCGTTAATAAAATGGATTTGAAGTACAGGATGTAGTTATTTGTATGCCACATTTCTGGTCGTTAAATGTTTGTCTATCTATTTCCAAGGATGGTAAATCTACATACATACAGCTCTGAAAAAAATTAAGAGCCCACTGCACTGAACTTTATTGAAAACCTCATTGTTATTCCACTAAATATTGATTTCTGAACTCTTCTTGAGTTCAAACATTAGTATTGCTGTGTCTAAATGAATATGAACTTGTTTCTTTGCATCATTTGAGGTCTGAAAGCTCTGCATCTTTATTATTTTGACTATTTCTCATTTTCTGCAAATAAAAATTCAGCGTTATCATGTTCGAAGACATGCTGTCTGTAGTTCTTAGAATCAAAGAACAATGTTCATTTTACTCAAACATATACCTATAAAAAGTAAAATCCAAGAAACTGATCATTTAAAGTGGTCTCTTAATTTTTTCCAGAGCTGTATATAGAAAATTTTAAGTAGATATCTATGTCTTGTTTTAAACTTAAGCACGAAAACAAAAATTGGATGTCTTCATAGCAAAAATAAATGGGAATTCATTCAGAAACCAAAGCTTAAGGAGGTAAAAAGGGAGAAGTGAAACCCTGGTAAAATAAATAAAATAAAGCATTTTTAAGGCACTCTGCCACTTATAATCGTCAAAGTGAAACATCCAATGTTACTGAGTGGAGATTTTATTTGAGTGCCCCAAATTAAACACAACATTAATAAGTTACAATTTAGCAATGCACCTATCTTTGGTTTTGTAAAGCTTTCACCTATCATTAGCAACCAGGTAATTATTTACACCAAATGGCAAAAAGGTCAATAATCAGCTGAGATAAAGCTACATAACATCTTAGCGGCTTCTTCCTTCTGTAACAACCTCCACACCGAAGAGTGTTTGGTAGGTTCATTGAGGAAAAACATCTTTTTACTTGTTTTCCATTTGTTGGGCTGGTTAAGCTTTTTTTTGTATTGTTTTTTATCTGTTCCCTCAGGTTAATTACTGCAGATACATAGACATAGAGTTAAAATCAACTAAAATGAAATATATTTGTGCCATTTTAAGGCTTTTTTCAGTGAGGTTTAGTTTCTGTGGACAAGTTTAATAAACTGAAGGATTTCAATTTAACTCTCCAGTCTAAGAGGGCAAGTTGGACTCTAATGGGCCC
This sequence comes from Girardinus metallicus, assembly GCA_903067095.1. Lineage (NCBI taxonomy): Eukaryota > Metazoa > Chordata > Actinopteri > Cyprinodontiformes > Poeciliidae > Girardinus > Girardinus metallicus. The sequence continues at coordinate 27,544 of CAEGAE010051836.1, read as the reverse complement.
TTTAACTTCAGGAAGCCCACCCACTTCTCACCATAAGGCAACTGTTGACAGTTTTAGACAGATCATCATTCCTCTTATCACTTCACCAAACGGTGTTGCATTTCGCCTCTTCTTTGCAGATTATTATTTTTTGCAAATGTTCAGTTTGTGTCTGCGTGTGTGTGATTACAGAGAAACTTCAGCACTGTTGATGAATGAAACGTGACAGCTCCATCCACAGAAGCCTAAATGGGAACTCCATCTGCCTCTGAGGTCTCGCTGCATTCCCAACTTCTCTCTGCGCGGTTTTTCAGATTTTAGTTTGCATGTTTTTTTCTTCCCCATTTTAGATTCTGATTCCATTTTTTGATTCCTGAATATTAATATTTCAGAACTAAGTAAATTAGATTCAAATTCCAGTAACGACTTTGATTTAAAAAACATATTTTTTACGTATTTGTTGGAATGTCACTATGGAAATGTCACTATGTTGCGACATTATGGAATGAGTCAGATAATCGTTGAATTTTTTTTTAGCTCTTTCACCTTCTCCTTGCGCTAACTTGAAACAACCAATCAGAACCAGGAAGCGGGTCTTAGTGCTGTATATCACGATCTCATGATATACAGCTGCTCGTCACTCACCTTTGCTCTGTGCTTTGCTGCAGCTAACGTAGCCTGCTATGAATGCTAAGGCTAGTTAGCATAGCCACCGATGATGAAAGATAAATGGCTTCCCTGTAACACTAAGTTGTTTCTCTGCCATTATCATATTTAGCAGCGTGTACATGAGTTTGATTGACAGTGCCAAGACCTGCCTCCTGGTTCTGATTGGTTGTTTCAGGAGCGCCGCATTTCTTCAGACAGAAACAGTAGTTCTGGGAGGAGCTGGATTTTTTTCACAGATTCTCTGTCTCATAACATACTGTCATGGCTGTTTTTACAAATATGCAAAAAGCATTTTCTTTGTAAAAGTTACAAACTGCAGCTTTAATAAAATATTGGTTTTTGGGCTACGTTCCTGCTTCAAAATCCACCTCAGAACTTTACTATGTTAGCGCATCCCCACTTCTAAGGTGAAAAAGCGTTAAAATGTTGTAAAAACCACCAGTTCATTGGGATGAAAAATCCAACTTAAATGCTGAAGTGAGCAGAGCAGCATAATTATTAGCCGCCGTGCCAAGAGAGATACAACAGATGGTTGCATCAAGGATTAGAAGCCGCTAGTTACACTCGTAATCACACGCTTATCTCACACTAACACATTCTCTTAAATCAACATTTGCCGTTGAGGCTTTCTGCGGACATCACATTCTCTTAAACACAAGGGCTAACACATGCCGCTGCTCAGACACCCTGAAGTCCCTGGGCGAGGAGGAGGAGGCGGGCGCAGGGCCCGGGGTAGGGGGGTGGAGAGGCCACATGGTGGCTGGACGGAGATTTGAGAAGACTTATCCGAGGACAGAGAGAGCGGCCGACTGCAGCTGTGCTGAAATGATTTATATCTGCAGAAACGCATACTTGTTCACTTTCTTTCTTTCTTTTTTTTTTTTTGAAGCCCGTTACCCGCCGCCATGTGCCAATCTGGTCCTGAAAACACAAGTGCGTGTTCTTGCGACAAAGCTACACATGATCTCAATATGTAACTGGAAAATTGATTTGCACATTTGTCTGTGACGAAACGCATTGTCAGTAGTGTGTTTTTTTTCCCTTTTTTTTCTTTGTTTAGTCACAGTGTGGAAAGACAGCCGCTGCTGAAATCTCTTGCTCTGCAGATGTTCGTTGTGCAAGGTTTCAAAGACTAATCTGTGTTGACTTCATCTCTCACACACTCTGTATATCTGTAATCTGGCCAGATACAGTTAAGCCCAGTATTATTCATACTGCTGGCAGGCCTAGATGTAAATTTGACTTATTTAACCTAGAAGTATTCACTATTGGAAACCATGTTACTGTTTACTGCAGCTCATCTATAAAAACTAAAGATTACGTCATCATCGTGCGTTTGCGCCTTTGATTCTGCACTCTTGCAGAGAATTATTCTGAGTGCCAAAAAAAAAAAAATCTTTATATTTTTTTGTTGTTTTTTTGTGCCTTTATTGTGCAATTTCTGTTTTCTATGTGCAATGTTTGATTTTTTTGATTATTTTTTTTATTGTGCCGTAGAAATAGGTGATTGTGTAAATATCCACCTCAGTTTTTCCAACATCATTTCACTTTACAAGACATTGATTCACATATATAAGTGAAATAATCTGCCAAAGAAACAGCTACATTCTTGTCAATATTAATCAATTAAGTATAAGTGCATAGCGCAGTTCAAAGCACTTTACGTCATAAAAGCACAAAAATGCAAAGTCATAAAAACATTGATATTAAGGAATCATTGACTTAACACAAGCGTCAATATGTTGCTGAAAAGTTACTTAAAGGTTATTTTGTCTTATTTCAAGTGAACTAGAATATTTGGAGAAGAAACTGGACCAAAAATGCTGGCCCAGATTTTGTGCTTTTGCAGAGATGATCCTACAAACCCTTCAAATACAGAATGTGTAACCGTGACAGTAATGAGATTCTGAACCGTTTAACACCAAGTTAGTGTAAATTAACTCACATAAACTTCATGTAGACAACTTTTCTTAATATTTGAATGAAGAAAGTCATGAAAGTTTTGCTGTACTCAACTTCTAGATCAAACTCAGCATTTCATTTTCAGCTAATGCTGCTTTCAACTTATTTACTGACATTCACTGTCCAGAGTCCAGACGAATCATTCATGATGTCAGTGAGCTGCAGGTTGGAGTCCAGCTTGAACTCTGAGTGGATCCAACGGCGAGCGTGGGGTTCTTGGAGTTGTGCATTGGATGGGTTCTGGATTGGTTCAGACCTCATAAGCTTAAGGTAACAGAAAGTGGCGCAGAGTTGAGTTCTTTACTGTATTTTCACTTCTTATAACCCTTTACCTTGACACAAGAACAACTGGTTTGCTCTGATGCCAATAACAGATGCAAGGGTGCACACAGAAAGGAGAACTTCACATTCTCTTTATACGGAGCTATAAATATCCTCCTGACGTTTATCATTCCCAGTGGGTTTAAGGTGCTAAACTCCTTCGATCTTAAAACAGTCCCTTGTTCTTTATTCATTGTTGCTCCAAAGCAGCCATTGGCTAAATTTGAAGCTGTAAGCAGATGAGAATCTAATAAGAACAAGTCCAGGCTTGTTGTTTTGTTTTTGTATCACAGTTTTTCTTTTCAGCTAATTCTGGTGCCACAAAATGGCATAACGTACGTTCTGCACCGCTGCCTTCGTGACTAAAGAGAAAATCAGGGCAGCCATAGCAAAGACTTGTAAACGGGAGTATATTAAGAAATACAATTTAACTTTATCATGTGACTCAAAGAAAAGCTAATCAAGCTGTTTATTGATGTTTTCCCTCCACCTTAGCCTAAATGAATTTCCCTTTTTGGCACAAAGTCAGTAAAACTTCATAATGCAGAAAACTTTTTTATTTATTCATGAGTTGTCAGTAGAGCTTGTGTCTTAAAGGGGCAGCATTATATGTTTTACAGCCATACAGAAACATTTTATAGCACAGTAAAATTACTATGTTACCTTCAGTTGTTATAAATATGCTACAGATATCAAATATGACTTAAAAGAATTTTGACTTTGTATTTTAACACCTTGAAATTGGGCCTCTGTCTCTTTAAGAAGCTCCTGCTCTTTCTGAAACTCCGCCTTCAGAAAGTCATCAGAACACGGTTCCTCTATTAACCCTTATACAATGTTTTACCAGTGTTTTAATTGAGAAGTAGCTCCTATAATGAGCTCAGCAGATGCTCAGTTCCACCAGATGTTTGCTAATTGCTGCTGGCTAGTCTGAAGGAGCTGAGAGGTGAAGTCGTGAGGGAGGGATTCTCTGTGACGCGGAAGAAGCTTGGAAACTTGAGTGCGAAGGAGGAGCTTCATCCTCAAAAGCGGGGCAAGGTCCACCCACGTGTTTAGCAAAGTTGCATGGTTGCCATGGAGATTAAAGATTTTCTCAAAAATGCATGAAAGAATCAAAGGTATGTTATAGATGAGGGAATAATATTACAACATGATGCAAAGCTCAAAAAAGTTGATTTTACATAATATTGCCCATTTAAAAGACCCTTCATGTTTTTGGTTGGCCCACTCCCTAAAAAAACATTCATAATAGTTTTGGAGATTTGTTTTCAATTGTTTTTACTTTATTTTCTTGTATATGTGAGTCTTCTGTAATTGTTAGATACCTTTCTGTTTGTGTTTGATGTTTTAGCCTTGATCAGCTCACCTCAATGACACAAGGCAAAGAAAATCCCCGGGGTGAAGGCATTTCTCCCAACAGGACGACAGCTAACAATTGTTTCCAGTCAAAGTCCTGTCCGACTGTGACAACTCTTGAAATCTGTCGTTTGCCAACGGTATTCATCCAGTCTTAACTAGCATGAGATTAGTACTACGCGCAGACTGATGGTATGTGTGAGTGTGTGTATCGAGATATGTGGTACAAGCTGACAATTTTTATGTTCAGAAGATGTGAATGGAGCAACAGGTGCAGAAAATACAAGGAAGTTGAGATGTTAGTGCTGAGAGTGTGCGGTCTTATTGAATTATGATTTATTTACTGAATAGAAAGATAACAGACTAACTGACAGTATAGCGTTACCTCTGTTAGTCCCGATGTAGCATCCTCTGAGCCACATGAGTCTAAGCTATGCTGTGAAAGTGTGACTGGTGAACAGTTTTGGCTAACCTTACGTTTAATGCACAGTTTTTAGAAACTTCCATTACACTAGGTATGCACATATTCACCAGATGTCCAAGATCAACCATGAACAAATTAAATGTGGCTTCTAGTGGTGGGGAGGGATATTTCGCGTGACTGTGTTTGTCTTTATCCTGTGTGTTTTAGTTACAACTGAGAATAATTTCACACTCAAGCAAAAGTTTGACAATTTTTGCTTGCAACTTTGTGGCAGATCAACTTCAAAACCTTTATGTTCTTCTTCTTCCCTTCTTTTAGAAAAGGTTTGAAAGCCCATTTCTGCCATGAAAGACAAAATAAAAGCTCACCAGGAAGTCATAATTACCTGTTTTAAAGTCATAATATTGAGCTTTAACGTCATAATTATGAGTTAGAAACTCACTGATTCTCTAAGGAGGCTTGCTTCAGCATATTAGTCATGACACTGAATCTCATAACCATGATGTTAAATTTTATAATGATGAATTTGACAGTTGAATTTATGACTTTGTGTCTCATAATTATGAATTAATCTCAAAATCATGACTTTGCATCTCACAGTTATGACTTTGAACGTTGAAGTTATGGTGACGTACCCCATATTTATTACTTCAAAACTCAAAATTATGATTTTCAGAAATGGTCTTCCATATAAAAAAACCTTTGGACAAGTGAAGAAATTTTGGAATCCTGTTTCAGATTTCTTTTGCTTTAATGTTTTTGGAAAACCATTGTTTTCAGTGATCTTAAAGGTGACATTATACCTCCTTGAACATGTTAGAAAAAATCTATGTGCCATACAAAACAAGTTAGTTACATTAGTTTGGCTCAAAATCATTCTTAGATAATCATATTTCAGTCTGGTCAGTTCTGCCCATTTTGATCTCCTTTCATAATGTGCTCTTTTAGGTCTCTGTGACTTTAAATACAAAGAAGCTGCTGCTGGCCACGCCCCCTCAACTCAGCATTTACACTCGCATGTGAAAATGGCTGTTAAAAAGATGTGTACAACTGTATATCTTTAGAAAAGCAGAAGTGGAGCCTCCTGCACAACCAAGAAGAACTCTGCAACAGTGCAAGTGGAAAACATTTGTCTTTCCCAGGAGACATTGTAGTAAAAACCAGCAAATGTACTGGAGCTCCGCTCAGGTTGCTAAAAAACAAAACAAAAAAAAAAAAAACGATTGGGTGTTTTTATAGATGCAGTTTACACCCAAATGGGAGAATAAAAACATGCAAAATATAAATTTTGTATAATACGTCCCCGTCAAAAAGCCATGACCTCAACACTGCACTCCCTCCTTTCTTGTTGTGTCAAATTGCGATCAGAACCGATCTGAAATCAATTGTTCGTCTACTGCATTATAAACACCAACATATTCAAAAACTTGGTGAGTAAATCTAGCAGCCAAAAGGCTCTGGACCTACACTCAACCTTCAAACTTGTTCTATAAAGACATTCAGAGAACATGGAGGGCCTCTCCTTCAGCTCGCCGTCCCTGCAGATGGTTTGTGTTACCTCACTGTACGGCTTAAAAGTCCCCTGGGATTCCCAGCTAGCCTGAGCCGAGCCCAGGTTTTGTGTGGTCCCTTACGTTCTCCTCCACGTGTCCTTCGAGACATATGTCCGTCCGCTCTCTCCACTTGTTAGAAAGAGCACGTTCGGGATTTGTCCGTCGCCTCTTCCTGTCTCCCGTTGCATCGTCTCCATTTCCTGTCTCATCCTGTTATCTTCTTTCTTATTCAACAAGATTTTTTTACTCATGTTCGGTTTTGTCCAGACGCAACGGTTTGCTTTATTCACTTTGACAGATTTTACTTTCCAAAATGCATGAAGAGCAGAAACTTGATACTCGAGTTCCTCCTTTGGCTTCGTTCCTATCCTTTTTTTATTCCCCTGTAACAAATTTATGAAAGGCTCTTTGATCACAGAGATGTAGTCATAAAAAGGAATGTGAACATTGAAGGCTCTCTCATCTGAGCTCCACGTGCCCACCACCTGTTCTGTGAAACGAACCTGACCTAAGAGCAGACTCGGCCAAAACGCCTGCTTTGAATCGGATCAGGCGGAGAGCAGCGCAGCTCGATCAAATCCAGAGCAGCCAATCACATCCGACCTTTCGGTTTGCTTTGCTCCCGCTGTTTCGGTGCAGCATCGGATTCAGGAGAAGGGAAGAGAGGAACGGAGCATCTTCAATCGGCTCCGTTTCATCAGGAGCATCGTCTCTTCAATTCAGGGGACTTCAAATTCTGCGAATGCTTATTAAAGTTTCTACGCACAGCTTTTTCATTTTAACTTCGGTTTTGTTTATTTTGTGATTGTCTCCCGTTGTTTTTGTTTACTTGGGGTCAGACTGATCTGTGGTATAGCGCTTTACAGACAAAGAATAAAAAAAAAAAGAGTAAACATGATTAAAAAGCAAAGGTACTCACATTTCAGATAACAAAAAGTATGTAAAACAATTAAAGATGTTAGAACACAGAACAATATCTAAATAAAAAATAACATTTTGTTAGAAGATAAAATTTTATCAATTTAATGACAAAATGTAGCACAAGCGAGACAGGTATGTTTTGTGCTGTTTTGAAACAAGCAGGTCTTTAATTCTGTTTTTAAACACTGAGCTAACTTGCCTGCCTCGTATCTGGAGGTAGATCGTTCCAACGTTTGGCGCCCAACGTGAAAAATCTACGCATACATCTGATACGTTAAACTCTTCAATAGAAAGACGTTGTATTTTATATTTAGATTTTTTGGCCTACTGATTTACACACTTAAGCTGAGAACAAATGTAACTTCATGAACTTTGGCAGCGAAACAGCGGCTACTTAATAAGCAGTAATTTAGCAGGACATTGTTTTCCAGGTCTGATATGATCTCTCTGTAGCTGCAACTGATAGCTGAAAAGTTTTCAAACACAACAAACTCTTTTCTTGTCTACAACGGATTTCTGACTCGGCACAGAGCGACTGCTGCAAAGTTTGTTCCAGATTTGCGCCACGAGTCTGGAACAAACTTCCAGAAAACTGCAAAGCAGCTGAGCTGAGCGCAGGCGAGTCCAGACTAGAAAACCCCACCTGTGTAGAGTTGCTTTTGAAAAAAAATGAACGACGGCACGTGACTAAATGTTTCAATTGTCGACTGTGTGTTCTGTGACTTTGTGTTGTTGAGTTTTTATGATGTAAGGCACATTGAAATGCCTCGTTGCTGAAAGGTGTTATACAAATAAAATTAGATTAGTTAGTTTTGTATTTCAGGCGTTTCATCTTAAATTATGCTATTGTAGTTGTCATAATCCGTGTGAGTCGCCTTCAATCTGCTCTGTTATCTGTGTGTGAATGTCTTCTATGCGTATTGGAGCCTCTTTTTATTTTTTCCGTTACAGATGTTTTTGGGGTTCCTTCTCAGGTGCTTGTGTGTGTGTGTGTGTAGCAGGTGTGCACGTCCGTAGTAAACTCCTGGGGTTAAGATGGGGTCAACTGGTTGTCTTCTCCAGAATGTATTTGCATCTATAACTCCAAGGTCGGGACTAATATTTTTCTCGGCGGGGCTGTCCCTGAAGGGGCCACAGAGATTATGTTGTCATATTTCACCTGTCAAACACTTAAAAAGGACCGGGGGAGAGCTGCTTTAGAGAATCCTGCGAGCCAGCGGATCTCCTGAGGGCGCAGATGTCTACTCACAGCCACATCTCACTGCGGCCCGCTCATCCGTTCTTGGTTTAACGTCTCACCTTTGCACACTCAGTACACGACGTCCGACTCGGACGTTCCAGATGCGTCCTCCGTAGAAACCTCGTCACGAAGAGGTCTGAAAACAAAGCCTAAGAGTGCGAGGATGAATGGTGGGAGTCAGTCATTTTTCACACCTAGAAATGTTGGAGAAAAGGAGAAAAAAAATTCACCCACTACCTATTTTGATGTACCCCATAGCATCGTCACCGTCCCATCCGCCCACCCACCGCCTCGTGTGAGGTCACATCCACAGTCAGAAGTGGGAGATGACACGGATCGTTTGGTCTGTGAGTTCTCCGCAGCCTCGGACGTGGCGCTACGATTACACGCTCCGCTGCGGCTCCGACGTGCCGGGGGCCGTGAAGCGTGGTGTTCTGGATGAGAAGAGGGCTGTTAACCCTTTGAAACAACGCTCTCTGTCCTCGTAAAACAAAAAACTACAGCGTCCAGGTGCGGAGATGTTCATGAGTCTTTTTTTATTTTTAAGTGTGTATTAAAGTGTGTATCTGACACATCAGCTTCTTGTCGACTTCTCTGCCAAAAGCGCACAATTCCTGTATGTTACTGAATTGGAATCATCATCCTTACTTCTAATTTGGCACATCTATCTTTATCAAAAGCTTTCCAATGGGCTGGAAAACCTTATTTCACATGCTGCTGCGAGCTATTTTGAAACTTTAAGGGGCAGTATTATGTACAATAAATTTTTTTTTAATTTATATGATGTCTTAATGTCATCCCCTCATCACCAACATACATGGGAGTGTTGCTTTGATTTTTGAATTGCTTAAGTGCTTCCTCCCACAAAGCTCCACCCGTTTCTGCAAAGCTCCTCCTTTGAGTTTCAGTCTCTACCTGAGTTTTTGCCCTTCCATGTAATGCCCTCACTCAGCCCCTTCAAACTAGCGTCAGCAGAAATTAGCAAACACTCGGTGGAGCTGCGCTTCTGCTGAGCTCAAAACAAACCACTTCTCAGTCCTATGCTCCTAAGAACGGTTGCAAACAGCTTATTGGAGGAGCAGTGCTGTGATGACGTGCAGAAGGAAAGAGCAAAAGCTTCTTAAAGAGACATTAAGGCATAAAATTGCAAAGTTAAATTTGAAACTGTAACTTTGGAAATTGTTTTTACAACAACCGAGGGTAGCATAGTTGTGAATTGAAGAGGAGAGGACACTGTGTGCAGGAACAAACCAACCATTAGAGAAGCAGGGGCAAGGGGAGATCTGCAAAGTATCATTTGTCAATGGCGGCTTTAATAGTTCTTGCTATACTGCTAAATTAGTAAAATTTTCATATTAGGAAATTATACTGTCACCTATTAGTTTAAAAGAAAAATACGTTTTTTTTTTTCTTGACCCTGTTCATGGTGCCCCTGGACTCCTGGACCCGGGCCGGCCCCACATGCTGGGTTTGTCTGTTATTTACATGAGATCCTGACACCTTCACACCACAGAACCATGCAGTCTGACACCTTGAATAGACAATACATGTTTCTGATTTAAGAAACATATAAAAGTGATCTGGTTCTGATTTGAAAAAAAGAATCTGTGCTGTTCACAACGTCAAAGTTAACATGCAGCAAACGTATTTACATCTGAGTACAGTGTGCTCTGACCAATACACGAGCAAACTGTTGATGATGATCGCTTTAAAATTATGTGAACTCAGCAAATACCAGGAAGTGAGCGCTAATAGCTGCAGTCCGACTGTTGACCAGGTCAGAAGCTCCAGGCCCGTCTCATCTCTGTCTGTACAGTGAGATTGATGCAACTACGGGAAAAATAAAAACGACCCCTATAAGTCCAGTAACATTTCCACTCAGAATATCTCTCAAAGATGGCATAGCACATGTTTTTAGAGGATGCGGTAGATTACCCTGAAGTACGCTCCGTCTCTGTCCAAGCCGGGAGGAAAACAAGGCCAAAATATGTTATCCCATGTTCTCTGTTTTATAGGCAGCTTGAGTTTCATGACCACAGCAGGTTAAAAACCCCAGCAGCCATGACTTCAAATCAGAGGAGAGAGGCTGTTGAAATTTGAGGGCTGGTTCCCAGAGAGGGCCTGTAGCCTCTGCCCTACTCCTTCACCGTGGAAACCACAGGAAACCTGGCAAAGATGATAGTTTCGTCCAGGATGTAAACGACAGAAAGGAGGGAAAACACAGTTTGTGCTGAGGCAGCAGATAAAGCTGCACAATGCACTGACAAAATGTCAGGTGTTTGATTTTTTTTTTTTACCTTCCCCAAAAAACAGAGAAAAACTAGTCAAGATTACTACAAAATCTAAATGTATTGGTGCCAAAACATTGATTCTGCAAGCAGAAGTTCCTATGATGATGACTGAGTTTTTAAATTGTCTTGGCGGTGGTAAAATCTCACAAATTTTACATAAACTCACATCAGTTCACTAAAAAATAAAAAAAGCAATTATTCTTGAAATCTCATGTGCTTTGTTCTAATCTCTGTCTGAATTGACTTAAGTTAAGCAAAATTTAACAAGTATCACTCAACATAATCCATCCACACATCTTGGGGTGTGTCGTTATCATGCAACGTTACTTTCCATATATGGTAAGGAGCTGTCATCGTCCAGATCAAACGTCCATTTCGTTTGCTCCAGATTATTTGTATTTGAACAAAGTTGCTTGGAGAAGAGCTTCATTCTTTACAAAAACCGCTGCATCAGTCAGCTGTCACACTGAAATAATCATCAAATCAATACACAATGACTGGAATGTGACTTCACTCTTGGCAGTAAATAGGGAAGCTTATCTGTCATGTTGGGTCTTATGGAGCCAAATTGCAGACAACCGCTGTGGCATTAGACAGATTTATTTTCTGAAAAAAAAAGAACAACCTATGTAATTTGTTTTTGATAGATAAACAGACTTGACTTGTGCAAGGAACAGATCTGAACAGAGAATCCAGCAGAGAATGAAGGAAAGCCAGGAACTGAAATAGTGGCATAACTAAGACGAGGAAACGGAGGCGAGTTCAATGGGATTGATTCCTGTGACAATTAGCTAAGAAAGTGGAACCATGAGGAGAAACAGGCCTGACAATAATCTCAGAAAACAAATAAAAAACACACAAGAAACACAACACTAATTAAAACAGAAATGGAAATGAAGAGCAAGCACAAATAGCACATAGCACAAATGATCAAAACACTGGAACAAGAACATGACAGGAATAATCCAAAGGGAAGAAAAACTAATAATCAGGGCTAAAGGAGAAACTATGAAACCAGACATGACAAAACCTGACGAGTAAGAAGCGAAAGAAACTGATGAGATATGAAAAAACTTGAACTAGAATTAACTAACACAACAGAAACTATTTTGGAATCAGAATAACAAAACAAAAAAAACAACAGACCTACCAGAAAGAATCATAACAAAACCACAAACCAATACACGACGAGAATCATCATCGGTACACAGAACTGGAGATTGAAGGTAAAAGCTTCCTTAGATTTAGAAACTGGGAGACAAAAGCAGTTTGCGCCCTTCCTCCCACAGTTTGAAGCGGGGAGGCTGTGCAGCCTGAGTGCCTGAGAGGCACTAAATATTTTGGTGAACACATCTTTTTTAATTATACGATTTGGGACTCTGGGACGAATCTTGGCTGGACAGGATTTGGTGTCTGGAATATGCATGTTCTCCCTGTGCCTGTGTGAATTTTCCTTGGGCACTTCAGGACATGGAAAATACCTCGAGCTAGCGTTTTGTGGTTGTTTTATGGCATGCAAACGCTAATTTCCACTCAAATTTGCATCTCGATTGACTTTTAGTCCTATTACAAGACATTCATCCTGAACTGGCTCTGCTTGTTCGAGTCAGACGTCCAAACAAGTCGACGGCCAACACGCGGTACCTGCCGATGGACCGTCCACATCCTGTATTAGCCGCTCCGCGGAGGTCTGCAGTTACAGTCCATATGCGCATTCTCCACTCTATTGTAGAGGCGTTACACCCGTGTGGACGCATCCGACCTATAACGAAGGTGAATCGTCTGGCTCGCAGGAGCTCGCTCACATACTTCATTCACAGGAATCCAGCAATGACAGCCTTCTCCCCACGGACGAATAAACATCCTCAATTACCTCATCTCTCCACACTTATGCGTCTGAACATGGCCGCTGATTGTTACATACCGATACCGAGGCTATTCCTGTCTCTGTGGGGGATTTCACAACTTGTTTCTTTCTACTGCTGTGCACATTTTCATATCTAATCCATCAGACAGTAAATGTTACATAAACTCACCTGATTTCACTGAAGAAAGTGCCCCAAAGTGATGTAAAATAAATAATAAAGTATAAAGTCGCTCAAAGCACACAGCATAGACTTACACTGAATAGATCTGCTGTTATGGATCAGACACATTGTCACCAATACCCGACATAGATTTTTTTTTAAATATCGGGACCGATACAGATACTTATATCGGATCAGTCCAACTTTAGTGTAAATTAACGGAGAACCTGCCGTCCATCAGGACTGCACTGAGGCCTTTTCATATTATAATGTAAATATCCAGAGGCACAAACAGATATTTAACAGAGTACCGTCACAACATTTTACATCTTTAGTTGTATTAGCAGTCAGCCATATTCTCTTGATACTCACTGGTGACTTCCTGTCGTCGCCCTGTTCAGCGGTCCTCTGTAGTCAGATTTGACACTTTAATTCATTCTCCCCAACCTTTAAACCGTCTCATCTGCTTATTTTTCCACTAATCGCCCTCCGCTTGTCTCTCGAATCCCCCGGTTTCCTTCAGTCGTTGTCAGATCTTCCCGTTTCCATCACAGCATGGCAGCGATCTAGATGGCTCCAACAACTTTGAAGTACAGACTGTCACTGATGACTGCCAGAGAGCAGAGTGTTTACAGCATTAAGGAGTACTACATCAAACATGTCATTACGACTCCTCAAAAGTTTCCTGGCTTTAGCAGCCGGAGCTCCACAATGAAGGCCTCTGTCCTGCAGTTTTTACATAATCAATGACAAGCCAACATCATCTTTAAGTCTATATGGATGAGGAAGCAACTCTGATTCAGCCATTAGGTGTTGTACGTTTATGTACTTTCTTTGTATATTTTCTCTTCTGAACAAAGTTACTTGATTTATTATTTTATTTTTTTAATGAAAGGAACCTGTAAATGAAATGTTGTTACATATGTTTGTGTAAGACAAAAATGAAAAGTTAAAAAAATAATAAAACAAAAAACCTGTAGAATAAAATAACATGGTTTTGCTGATTGAATATTAGCGAAGCCGTCATTTTGATTGGCAGTAAGAAAGTACAGAACATTCTCTGCTTTCAACCCGCTTAAACAAATAGTGGAAAAGTGAAGTTTTTTTTTTCTGAAGTCCAAACAGAAGCATGAAAAAAAAAAAACGTACCGTAGAGAAACTCAGACGGGTCAGGAACCGGTTCAGAACTCTTACTGTTCTAACATCTAAGTTGAGCTACATTAAAAAAACAAACAAAAAAAAAACAAACCTTTTTCAGGATCCAAATCCAAATCGTATCATTTCATATAATCTACAGTTGAAACCAGATATTTATGTACACCGATTTTTTTTTTCTCACTGCCTGTCTTGGTTTAGCTTAGTTAGAATGACAAAAATGTCAGAGAACTTGAGAGAACATCTTTTGGAAACTTCTTTTGTAACTTTCATCGAATTCGAAAGACTACCTACATTTGCTCAGTATCAGGGATGACTGTATTTGAAACTGTCAAACTGTATTGAAGTTGAAGTTAAATCAATTAAAGGTTTGATTTAACTTCAAGCAGTGGCTGTGTTTCCATTACAAATGTGCACAAATCTTTGTCTATGTTCAACAAAAACAAACTGGTCATCCACCACCAATCCACTACTGCGTCCATCTGGACCATCCAGGGTTGCACAGCAGTCATCAGTGAACAAATCTGTTTGAAAATGAATCTTCATGTCTGGCTGGGCCCACTGCCACCGTTTCTGCTTGTGAGCTCTGGTTAGTGGCTGAATAGTAGGTTGATGCACAACAAGCCTCTGGAATATCCTCCACCTGGAGGCTCCAGAGGCACCAGCAGCTTCAAATGACTGTTTGCTGCTGTGTAAGGGCATTTTAGCAGCTGCTTTCTTAATCTGATGAATTTGTCTAACAGAAACCTTCATCATCATTGATCTGCACAAACACATCTTTGTTCTGAATCAGCCACAAATCTCTTCAGTTTTTAAAGCTTCAGTTTTTGTTAAATATCTAAAGTTTTCATACCTTGTCATATGGCTCTACACTATCTCATGATTTTTGTCAGCAGAGATCCTTTCTCTTTCCCTTATTGCTTGAAACCTGAGGCCTGATTAATAATGTGGAGCATCCTTCTTAAGTAGATTTCCTTTAATTGAGCTCACCAGACAAACTAATCAACCCAGAACTCTGAAATTAATTACAGTGATTCAAAGAGCCCTGACACACAATACCATCTATGAATTTAATAGCACAACAAAAAAAATTAATCTTTATGACACTTAAATCCAATTTGCATAATAATTTGGAACACAGTGTATTTACCGAATGACACTTCATGACAACAGTTATGAACATTCATAAAAACTCCTTCGTGTTCCTAACAGGTGTTATGTTAATGACGGTGCCATTTCAGTCTTATGCACACCCCGTCAAAGAAAGTGTTACCATTTATTTTCGTAATTTCAGTTTGCGCATTTCTACGGTCAATGAAAACGCAGCTAGTGAGGAAAAAAAAAAAGTATGTTTGTGTCCTTTTTAATCTGTGTCCGTACATGTCTGGTTTCAACTGTATTAGTGGAAATAAATGTTTGTGTCGAAGTCCAGAGAGAGGCTCAAGCGAATCCAAAGGACAGTAAACAGAAGCTTCTTTCACAGACCGGAGTTGTGAGGTGGTCTGTATTCAGCTGGAGCTGCAGAACTTCCCATGTGCTGCCGATGTGATAAATGGGACTTCCACTGTCTGCCCATGCCAGCTCCATAGGAGGCAGGTTCACTTCTCCCTGCAGGGACGAGCAGATTTATGGATCCATGGACGACTGCGTCTGTTCAGAACCTCTCTCTGGCCGCTTGCGGATGATTTTTGGTCGGCTTCGTTTGCAACAAATTGACAAAGGTTATACCCGTAGTTTTCGAAAGTGCGTCGGTCAAGGTATGCTTCTGGCGCACACGTAAACACATTCTTAAACATCAACAGCTTCTTAAACACAGGAGCACAGTCCACAGCAGGCATCCCTCCTCCAGTTTCCTCTACCATCTAGTCTGCTCACCCCCTGCTGCTTAGTCATAAACCCACATAATATGTTTAGCAGCGGCTCAGCAGCCTTACTGCCGCTGCTCAAGGCCAGACACTATATTGGCCGACTGAGGCTAAGAGGCTAGGTCTGATAAAGAGTCGCCTCTGTAGTGAAACCTTTTAAAAAGTTGCGGGTTTATGGTTTCATTAAAGGCTTTTATTGTGAGCTTTAGCTTTATAGATGTTATTCTTTCCCCCCCCTCGGCTCTAAATCAACTAAAACAACATTTGCAGTTTGTAGGTAGCAGCTCGTTGATGGGCATCACATAGGTAAATTTATCGACTGAATGCTGTTTCGACGACGCACGGTGGTAGGGTGACCTGTGACCTGTGCTTTTTTAAAGTTTTTATTTTCAGGATTAGCATAGCATCATGGCTGCTGGGCTGTTTCCTCCAGACTTTGAGTTTTTCGCTAGCAATTTTTTTAGATGACGGACAATAACATTTTAGAAAAATACTCTGACATGAGTGTCGCAACTTACTGACACAATATGTGATCAAGTCCCACTCAGATGTCATATTAGTAACATTATATTGTCACCTTTGTAAAATTATGGCCTAAGTCATCTTTTTTTTTTGTTTTTGTTTTTTTGCCAAAAGTTATTTATTTATTTTCTTTGTCTAAGTCATCTTTTGCGAACAAAGATCATTTATGAAATCACTTAACAAAAAAATGATTATTTTATAAAGGTGACAATAACAGCTGAAGACAAAAACCATGTTTAATGTCATTCTATACTACGCAGATGTTAGGTAAAGATTTACTCACGTCGGCATGCTGGATGCTTGAAGACGTTCCAACTGGAAGAAAGCCCAATCTGCTTTCTGATTAACTGAACGTCACAGTAGTTACTTGACTACTTGGCTGCATTTATTGTGTATAGAGCGTTGAGCTTTCACCCCTTGTTGGCATGAAAAAATTGCTGTTTTTCTAATAGTTACATTCATAAAAATAACTATAGCTAGTTTTATCATTCTAAAGCAAAAATGACCATTAAAACCAAATGTGATGAATGATATTAAAAACTCCAGGTGTTGGACACATTCAGTTAAACAGAAAATACTTACTGCTCAACACTTGGTGTTAAATGAACTGCAATTCAGAGTGAATAAATGTTCAAGAAAAGCTTCCTAAAGATGTTTTTGCGTTCACTGCAGGCGGAAGGACAGAACTGCTGTTATTGGTCAGGATATATAAATCACGTGATCCATGGAAGTACAGTGCGAGCCTTGGAGGTGATCTCATCAGTGCATGGATGAGTGGGGTGTGAAGACACTGCTACCTGCAACTCTTCCTTCTGCATGGTAGAAGCTGGCAGAGGGCATTGTGATTCACAAATTTTGTGACTTTTGTGAATCACAATTCACAAAAGATATTTCCTATTTTAGCTCCCCACAGGACAGCTCTAATACTCTAGTAGTAACATTAATAACATAGTTAATAGAATTTGAAGTTGGTTCCAATAAAGGAAACAGAGTAACCATGTGAACCTACTCAATTTCTCCTGATAAACATGAACATCTAAAGCACCACAGCCTCACTGGCCTGTGTTAGGATCGGTGTGTATGACTCAAATAGTACGAGAAAGAAACCAGGCAAAACTGGGAGCAATGGGAAAGTCCCAGTGTGTGCAGGTTTGCACACAACAGAGGACCCATCAATATGGAGGAATTTATCCATATTGATCAATATGGAATAAATGTTACTGCAAACACGTGATGGCTGTTTCACATAGCGTCAGGCTGGTTGGAATAGCTTTTTTCACTTCATAATTGAATTTTTGTTTGTAAATTACTCATTATGCTTGTCTGATATGGAAACTTGTTTAATGATTCGAAAAATTGTGGCAAAAACTGAAAAAAAAATCTCTAAAGGTGATGAATCCTTTTTTTCGGGGCTGTGTATTTAAATTTGAACATGTCTGCAGTGATTTGATTTTTCATTCTTATTCTTATTATTCTTCCTTTTATTTTTTTTTACTATTATTATTATTATTATTATTTATTATTATTAAACTTTTATTTCACCTGGTAAGTTGGTTGAGCACAAAACCCTGTTGAGGAAGCATCAAAAAACAGAAGAATAATATAAAACATACAACCATATTCAGACCAAACATACTGCACACAGACAAGATGGCTGACTTTAAAAGCAGAAATAAAGGTCCGGATAGGCCGAGCAGAGGTAAATTTTGTGTTTTTTCGCCTTAGAATGAACAATAAGTTTGGTTAAATTCCTCTCATCTTCCATCATATTTCATTCCAAGCAAACTCTCGCCAGGAAAACCTCTGTCTCTTTGATATCCAACTCACCCGGGGAGCCTTTCTTGCCTTCTCGGGAGCTCTGCCTCCGAGTTCAAGTTCCTGCTCCATTCTGTGAATAAATGAAATTCAATCTGTTGCATACATACATGCACATGCCAGCTGGATACAGGGACAGTCGGGCGGACAAATTGACTTCCCAGTAAACTAAACTCCCCTGAAACAAACCCTCAGAGATTATATCTCATAGAATACATAATACCCATACACGGGGGAGCAATCAAAAAAAAAAAGTGGTTCTTTCCTCTTTCTGCGGCTCTCTCCATCTGTCTCCTCCTCTTTGGTTCTATGAATTAACTGCCAAACCTTGTTGGTACTGCGCTGCCGTATATCAAATCCTTGCAAGACTCTGGGAAACAGTTCAAGTCGAGAGTCGCCGCTGTCTGCAGCAAATGATGATCTGATCAGGACCAGGGATTAGCATGAGACCTGTGCATAACTTTCTCCAAGCGCGTGGTGTGTGAAAGTAGCTTGCATGAGTGGGTGGGCTTACAGTGGGCTTATCAACAATGCCAAAAATCTGCAGTTCCCATCTGGCTTTTAAGTTTTCTTATGACAGGCACAGTAGCTACAGTCGAAACACTGCACTGACTTTAATGTGCTCTATGCTGCAGGTAAAGATTGTTATTATTTATAGTAAAAAATAATCCTGCATTTGTTTTGTGCAAAGTGCAAACCAAAATGCTACGGTTAGGTTATAAAACGCCGACATTCGTCCAGGAATCAGGCATCCATTTTGTTCCGACAGTTACCAGAGATGGGGGTAAGGGGAACTGCCTCCTCTGTCATGGAGAGACTTGACATGAAAACGGCAAAAACTATCATTAGCGAAATATTTCATCAACCGTCCAATGACTCTCCGGGGGATTTTGGAGGGGATGTGGAGGGATTTGGAGTGGTGGCTCTGCGTCTTCTTTCCATTCATCAACTGGTGTCTCCGGAGCATCACAGAGGGTAAGGGCATGGTGGCCCACTGGGGTCAGAGATATACTGCCCTGTGTGTCCAAATAGTCGGAGAACTTCCTTTTTCTGACATCTACACTAGCCTTGTGGGGCAGGAGGCCAGTCTGGAAAACTTAGGAGAGTTTCACTGAACAAATGGGAGGAAAATGTAATAAATAAATAAAAAAAAAACCTTGACAAATCAGGAAAAGCTTCTTTATACATTGGAGGATGTTAGGATTACTTTTATGAGTTTTCTTAAAATTTCAAAACAATTTATTTTGCATGTTTCTGTTTTTTTTTATTATTATTATTATTTTTACTAAATGGCACATTTTGTATAGTTTGAGGACCGGTTAATAAAGTAGGTTTAAATACTTAATAAAAATAAAAAATAATATCAAACCATGTTGAGAAAATAAAAGATACAAAACATGGGGATGGTAAACATTATTGTTTGTGAGAGTCAAAGTCAGAAGCATAAACAGGAAGTGGCCAGAAGGTTCACTGACACTGATATTGCCCTTTATTGAACTGCCACTGATCAAATATCAGTTTCACAAATTACAAAGTATGCTTTAAATATTCTGCTTTATGTGTATAATAATTTCGCTCATGTTTGAAGAGTCAAAGTGTTTAAGTTTTTTAACCCAGCGTAACTTAAAGATGCTCATGGGGTTGACAATCAGGTTAGGTATCCATTTGCCGAATCAGAAGCTAATGCATGTTGCTAACAGATATTGTATGCCAACCATTTTTCTTGATATGGATTGTGTGTGACCAGCCTATGCATACTAGTTGTTAGCATATCCAATGCTAATGCCAGCCTTTATGGGCTGATGGACACAGAGGAGGTAAGCAATCTAGGGCGTGACCACCTTAGGAATGCTCGTTGTAGCCTCTCCAAAGCTAACACATTGGCCTATTATCAGATCAGTAGCTAGCTTCAGCCTCCTGAGACATCCCTCGGTGTACAATAGTCTTCATTTTGTCTCTAATGCTGGGCCACTCTGAGAAGCTGTTTGATGCTTCTTTCGTTATTGAGTATTTTGTATAACAGGACTGCAGTGATGATGTCAGTAACACAAGAAAACTCAAGAACAATCAGTGGGACAATCACTAGGTGGGTGTAGGTGGCATCATTGACGACCTCTATACTTAAGGTAATAATAAAACTTCTGTTGTCTTTGATTGCAGTGGAAGAGGATGACACATAAAGCTGGGTGTTGTTGAGGTTGGCACAGGGATTGGCACACGTTCTATCAGGACTCTGGAGAAGGTGGCTGCACTATTTCAGCCATTTGAACCAGGGACACATATAAAAGTTACAGGGCTGGAGTTTAGAAGAACCACAGTGGCGGCGGGATCGGTGATCTGCACTACACCACTGCTATTCACAGTATGGATATCGGAAAAGCCGGCTAATGATCATGTCCTGAGCGCACTCTGGACATGATCATTTTCCATACTGATTGGAAAATTTAGCTGAGAAGAAAGAAATCACCGGATCAGTTTATGTTCCCACTAAAAAAAACTGTTACTTCTGCCTCTATTTTAAAACAACTTTGTATGTAATGTGTAGAATGACAAGTGAGTTTAAATCAAAGCCTTCAAAATCCTAATTATCTTTTAGAAAGATAATTAGGATTTTATTATTATTATTATTATTATTATTATTATTATTACTATTATTTTATGAAATCATAACAGAAAATGGTACAAGATGGTTTACAATAAAAATAATGTAATTCAAAATTTCAATTTTGGTTTAAACATATCAAACAATCCTACTATGTTCTCTCCTCTCAGGAAATAAGATAATTTAAAACAAAAAAGTCCTGAGTCTGACAAAATCGTGCTGTGAATTTACTGGGTTACCAACTTGGACTTTGGGAAGCTATGGGGTCAAAAGAATGGCCGTGTAAGGTCAGCTGGTCTGCTGCTTGCTCACCTCTGCTCTCGCTGTGCCGTTAAACCCGTGATTGATGGTCTGGGCCTCTGATTGCACCAGAGGGTCCGCGGCGTTGAGCGGTCGCAGAGGCGGAAACATGCAGAAAGGAAGAAAACGATGTGGGAATTCTGCTCACAAGAAAAAATACAGCCCTCTGTTAGTCTTTTACTGCGCAGGTCATGACTGAAGGACCCACTGTTATGATTGGGCCTTATGGGTTATTTTGTCTAGCGGCTAACAGCAGCAGGGTGATGATAGCTTTCTTAGGAAAAGGAAGTGAAGTGATGTGGTGTTCTATCAGCAGGACCGCATAGAGAACCCAAACTGAAACCTATCTGTCCCTCTGAACTCCACCTTGGTAGGTTTGCACTGGATACTGTACAGATTTTTATATCTATATATATATATATATATATATATATATTCCAACAGATCCATGTATGTAGATCATTCCCTTTAATCTCACATCTCTCTCAAAATCACCTTTTTTGAGCTTTACATCATGTTATAAAGTTAATCCCTCATTAAAAACATACCTGGAGTGCTGCCTTGATTTTTTTCATGCATGCTTGAGAAATCCTTTAATCTGCCATGGCGACCATTCAGGTCTGAAAGACCATTGAGGAAACGCTTATGAGCTTCTACCTCACAGATCAACTCCCCCACTCAGCTCCTTCAGACTAGTCAGCAGCAATTAGCAAACACCTGGTGGAGTTGTAGCATCTGCTGAGCTTGTTATATGAGCTTTTTCTTAGTCCAATGCTCCTATGAACATTTGTAAACGCTTAACAGAGGAATGTTGATGTGATGACTTCCTGAAGGTGGAGTGTCAGAAAGAGCAGGAACGTCTTAAAGAAACAGAGACCCAATTACAGAGCATCAAATTATGAAGTCATATTTCATTTAAGTCAAGCTAAAAGTGGTGTAATTACTCAGCATCGTACTGCAGCACAATTATATGGCTGGAAAGCACAAAATACTGGACCTTTAAAGCAAGCTAACATATGTGTATAAATATAATACATTTCAGACAATTTATTTAAAGTTAAAAAAAATGAAGATACAAGCTCATATACACTTTATAAAATGTACTGATTTATGGTTTAAAAATCCATGTTTTTTCTTAATGAATTCAACCAGTGATAAAACTGGCAGTATTGAGATTACACACACAAACCATGAGGGCCCCCCAGCCCCCCAGCCCCAGCACAGCTATGTTGTTGTGTTGTGTTAAAGGCATGCTTCATGTAGCCATGATTAATGAGGCTTGGAATATTTCCTGTAGATGCCTGTTGCTGCTTTCCTCTTTCATGTCTAACACACAAATGCATGTAGACATACTGTGACTGTTGCCCTTTCATGTGAGGAAAAGGGCAACTGCAGGGACCAGCTGCTAAGAACTTATCTCTTAGCAGTTGTCTGCAGCTCAGTAACATGTACATGAATATACATCTGCATCCAAATTTCCAAATTTTAGCCTTTTTTTGTACTGTTAAAGGTTACTTGCTCTATAGTTCCGTTTTTCATTTTATCTTTTCTTCTTCCTAACTCTTTGGGAGGTTTAGTTGCCCTCCACAGTCAGACCACTTCCCCTTCCGGCTTTTAATTACTCCAGATGTGTGGAGTTTGGTGGATGGATTGGTCATAGGCTGCTGTTATCTGACTTACCTGTTCAGTGTTTCAGCCATGTAGATGCTATTATTAGTTATTATTATTATTTATTTGTTTGTTTCTGTATAGAGGCAATTTGGAAGTGCTTCCCTCAGTCCCAACACAGTGAAAATACAATGCATGTGCATGGCATAGATAATCAAATATTTTTAAAGAATACAAAGTATCGGAAGTCAATGGTAGATGCTCCAATTTGTTCTGGAAAAGTTACTTTTTAGTAAACTTTGAAGGATGTTCAGATTTTTTTGTAGACCCTTCAACAGTTCAGTAGGTAATAAGTTTAATAAGCAACTGTTGTAGATGCATGATGCAACACGAGGACACGGCAGAGGACGGTTTGGTGACAGAAACATGAAGGATATTCTTCATCATCCACTTCAGCCTGTCATTGAGTTGCTTAAAAAAAACAGGCCGAGAGCAGAGCGGAGCTATAACTAAGATCAATTGTTCCCTCAGGAATGTGTGTGTGTGTTTGTGTGTGTGTGTGTGTCCTTGTATTTGATACATTGTAAGGCCCATTTTTCTAACACTACATTATGAGGACCCACTGCTCCTCATGCGGTCCAAAATCTGTCCCTCATGAGAAAACAGCTGTTTTGTTTTTTTGGGGGGCAGGAGGGGTTTCAGTTATGGGTTATAGGTTTAGGACTAAAGTGAGAACTGAGTTTAGGTTAGGGTTAGGCATGTACTAGTAATAGTTAGGTCAGATGACATTGACCCATAAAATCATATTTTGCATAATCCAGCTGTTGCCCACAACAGATTACTCCTGACTTGCACTGAAAAACCCAAATTAGATTGTTTTGCGTTACGCGGAGGTTCTTTGTTACACATACAATTAATAAAACTGTATTTGATTTGTGAAAAGTCAAGAAGGCCATTTTCAGCATTACATTAAGGCATAATAATGAGAAGAAGCAAACTGCGCTGCGAAAACCCTATTAAAGCGCATGTGTTTTTTATCTTTGCTAGTTCTGGTTTCACTTTTATTCATGGGGAAACCTTTGCAAATCCTCGTTTTATTAGTCTGTCACATTAGTTAAAGGTTACCGGAGCACTTAGTTTGGTATGTTGCTTGTGTTACTGATAGTTACAAGTTCAGAACTGGGAATCCTGGAAGGGTTTTTTTTTTTTTTTTTTTTTTTTTTTTTTTTTTGTACAGGTAAAGATCAGTTTCCTCCCACAAAACGTGTACTGCAATTATAAACAGGGCTTTCTGTCACTGTGTATTTCTCCAACTTTGCACTGTGTTTTAACAGTCGCACTCTCTCATGGCCCTTGTGAGCGTCCCGTCTCCCTTGCTGGGCCATAACAGTGATGGATGGGCCGTGTGTGGAGGACATTATTTTTTGTTATGTGAGCGGGTGTGTGTGACCTAGCCGAGCGGGCCATACACCTGCTGCGCGCCCAGAGAGCCCCGACGAGCTGGGAGAACAGCTGGACGCATTGATTTAGCGGCTCAGCTCTGCAGGCTGCAGGAACAAATCAAGCAACAGCTAATAAAAACGGCCTTTATGATGCCTGCCCCATTTGCCCTCCAAAACAACTGGCTACATCATGTGTTTTTCTAACGCCTGCTGCCACACTCAAAAAAAATAAATAAATAAATGCCAGGCTAAGGTGTCACTTCTGGATCCTGTGGAAGTCGGGGCATAAAGTCTGGCTTTAATACTGCGAGATTAATCAATGTTGCACGTTGTATGTGTGTTTCCGTGCATGGCTGTGTGCTATGAAAGAACATATTGCTAATGTGAGTTACTATTTCCATGTTTGCGGTCACATGCGTGTGCTTTTATGGTTGTTTGCCTTTGCGCTGAGATGTTAATGTGTCCAATGGCTTGTTTATGTATTTCTGTCTGAAACCACAGCTGGCTGAACAAGGGCTGAACGTTTAGAGGTGCGGCTGCGGGTTTGTAGAGGGAAAGCTTGCTTTGATGTGCGTTTATGGAGGGGCAAATTCGCTTTGCATGAGAAGGTTCTGTTAGAACCTCTTCCACACAAAGCAGGGAGTTCATCTGAGCTGGGAGTTTGTTTCGCAGATGATGCAGCAACTCTATGCTGAGATTATTGAGTTCGCCTGAAGGTAAAGTTCTTTGATGCAGAGAAAAGATCAGCCCTTTTTTCAGTTTAAAATAGTCATCTGATCTATTTCCCCAGCCACAATCAAGGTTCTCTGAACAGTTAAAGTGGCAATATTATGTGTTTTCTAGGCACATAGCTCCATTATATAGCACAATCAAGTAATTATGTTACCTTCAGTTGATATGGAAACGCTGCATATGTCAAACTTCAAAGAACTTTGACTTCAAATCATTTAAATCTGATACTTTGAAATTGGACCCCTGTCTCTTTAAGGAAGCTCCAAACCTTTCCAATACTCCCCCTTCAGCTCCTTGATGCCATTTACATCTGTTTTTATGAGCGCTGGACTGAAAAGTAGTTCGTATGACAAGCTGACCAGACGCACAGTTCCACCAGGTGTTTGCTAATTTTTGATGGCTAGTCTGAAGGAGTTGAGTTGCAGAGGAAGTTGCTGAGCTCACTATGCAAGCTACTTCTCAGTGAAATGCTGGTAAAACAGTGTTAAGGGGTTAATAGAGGAGCCATGTTGTGATGACTCCTTGAAGGCGGAGTTTCAGAAAGAGGAGGAGCTTCTTAAAAAGACAGAGATCAAGTTAAAGGTATTGAATTACTACATTAGATATTGTGGTTGATATATGTAGCATTTTCATAACAACTGAAGGTAACACAGTTACTTGATTGTGCTGTAAAAGGCCACTGCATGCTTAGAAAACACATAATACTGCCGCTTTAAAATTACTTTGCTTAACTTAGCAGACCTTCTTCAGCTTGATCATGGTTTTTATTTGGCTTTTGTTCTAAGAGTTTCCAGTCCGGTCCTTGCACTCGGCCGTGACAGATACTCCGTGATGCATGGGTGAGCTATAAAAGATCCTCAGGTAGGTGACAGCTGCCGTAACCCGTAAGGTGTGATGCTGTTAAAAAACAGGAAGGGATAAGATGAGGACACCGAGTCCTCTTGGCGCTATGCGCTCATTCCTGCCAGAAAGAAGAAAAAAAAGACACACAAAGAGGTGACATGCCATCTCCACAGCGGCTGTACCGAATAGCTGGAGTGTTGCGCCGCCGATGCCGTGACGTTGTTAAACAGCCAGAGTGTTGCTGAGTGACACCACTTAGTGTCATGCTGCGAAGCTGATGAAAAGCGACAGGCTTTATTGTGCAACAAAATGAGCCTGTCATCTTGTTGGAGAGGTCAGCAGACTTACATTCTGCTGCGCTATAAATGCTCCCCAATAATAGATTCACAGCTCAACAGGCATCAATCAGAGATGAGAGGAAAGATGAAGGAGAATCCAAACCCACGAGGAGGTGAAGTGATCAGTTGGAAAACGACTTCTTGTGTTGGACATGAGACATCTGTCAGGTTTGGGGATTTTCTTTTTTTTTTTTTAATGACCCCACCACAGGAAACTCAGATTCCACTTTGGATGCGGCGCTGAAACACCGGGAAGGTTATCGTCCACTTTGTGAACTCACCTTGTTTAAAGCTCCGTAAAAAACCTCTGTCAGGAATTCAGATGTCCCAGCCAAAGACTGTCAGACTTTTCGATGTTAAAGCCATCAGCTGTGTGTCCCGACAATGGATGAGTTTTTATATATCTATATATATCCGTTTCGAATGGCTGCAGAGCTCACGACTGTGGAAGTTTCGCCACTCCATCTTCTTTATTCATGTGTGATAAAATCCCCCCGGACGCGTCGAGGGAGATGGAAAAAGATGCGGCGAATATCTCTTCTTATTGTGGCCTTTCTGTCACCAGGATGCAGTCTCCCCATGAAGCATACTTAGTCCAGTCTATTCTTACAACAGTACAGCAAGAAGACCACCAGAAACTTTTATCATCTCAGCAAGCCAACTCCTTCAAACACTTTCACAGTATCTCAAAGTATTTACCAAATTTCACGTTGCTACTCCGGCGCAGTGGTTTTAGTTTTAAGAGTAACTTACAGTTTTAGTTTGGCTGATGCAGCGGACTCACTTTTTCAGCGAACCACTAAAACACAATATAACATTTCCATCTGTCTCTTCCAAACTCCCTGAGGCCAAAATAAGGAACGTCTTTTAATAAGATCCTGTTTTACAGAGCCTCGCACGAAACATTCATATGTTTGTTACAACAACAAAAGCCGACATATTTAAAACGGATTTGGGTTCAAATAGAAGGAAAATATATAAATGACTTATTCCAAATAAAACTCTTAAAAGCACGGTACCGTACTATTTAAAATCAACATTTTTGAGCTTTATATCATGACATAATCTTATTCCTTCATGAAAACATACCTGGAATGTTTACTTGTTTCTTTCAGCTCCTTCACACTAGCAAACACCTGGTAGAACTGATCTCATTATAGGAGCTACTTCTCTGTGAAATGCTGGTAAAAAGGGTTAATAGAGGAGTGATGTGATAACTTCTCGAAGGCGGAGTTTCATAAAGCGCAGGAGCTTCTTAAAGAGACAGAGGCCCAATTTTGAGGTGTTAAATTATGAAGTCAAATTTCTTTTGAGTCATATTTGATATATATAGCATTTTTATAACAACTGAATGCAAGTCAAGTTACATAATTGGGTTCTAAAATGGCACCATTTAATTCAGTTAATGATACAATACTAGGAAAACCACCTTTCTATGCAATTACTTTGCTGTTAGTCATTTGAATTATTTTGAACGTCGACATGTGGAAAGATGAATGTATTGTCATGATTCATGCTGTGTTTAGCACTCATTCAGCTCACCTGTCTCACTTGATTGCTTACCTGTTCCACCTGGCCC